>VDFB02338902.1:0-125282 GCA_007258455.2 Sequoia sempervirens | reverse complement strand
CGTTGGGAATTGGAGAAAAATACATCCAACTTTACTTACCACCTTATAGGCCTCATCAGACACTCTTCTTCTTTCCAAAGCTGGATCAAAGTTGAAGAGTAAAGGCGCAAAGAAAGCATCAGTGACCCGTCTGAAATGATGAAAGCTCTCCTTTAGCTCCAACTGATAGAAATATCTGTACACAGGCACCATCATTCGATTCCCCTTTGTAGATAGACCTGGGAATTGTCTCATCACAGCTGCTGCGTACACCAGGTAAGAAGTCATGTAGAACTTCAATGTAGAAGGAGCATTAATCAACTGCTCGTGCATCTCATCACTGATTTGTTTACCCCAGTCAATATGCACCTTCTGCCTTCTTATGATCCTGATGTACTCATACATCCAATCATGAAAGGTGGATGATTCCGGCAAACCCTTCACTCTACTCAGAAACGTGATCATATCCTTGACGTCATCTTTGAAGTCGCTTCTCAGGAGTCCTTTCGGCCATCTAGAAACAGACGATCTAGGCTTCTTGAGCCATTGAGTATTTATCAACTGTTTGGCTTTATTGGGATCAGCATCAAAGATCTCATGTGCTTTTGATATAGAGATGTCAATATATTTGTCCATGTGAGGGACCTTGAAGACAATATCAAAGAAGTCGGGGTCGAGTCTTAGAATCTCGTGCCCAGAAGAGTCGATCACACTTCTACTTTCTCGGATGTAATGAGACGCAACTTGAAGAACAAACTCAGTATTGTGTGCAGCTGTAGGGAACATCGCCACCAAGTGGAGATTGTTGTGTACGATTGCTCTCATTGAATCAGGGAGAGGCTTCGTCTCTGTCAACTTTGCAAAGTCAACCAAGTCTTGATGGCCAACTTCAGTATCCTTTATTTCTTCAACTTTTGAAAGCACCATAGTTGGCGGATAGACGCCTTGATATTTGTACTTCATCTTGCTTTTTGCTTTCGAAGAAGAAGGAGGCTTCGTAGCAGTCATCAAAAGAAACTGGAACACTGAGCACTCTTGACTTGACGATCTCTGAGAGTAGACTGCAATCCGTCTAGCCAGAACAAACACCAATTGTTAGGGAACATAGGAAAGCGTGAAATGAGCACGAGGGTGGAAAAGCATGGAGCGGATGGCGAGGCACGCAAAACGATGCACGAATGCGGAAAAATGAGGCTCAAGAATGCACTGGTCAAAAATGAAGTTCATTTGGGAAGGTCTGGGAAAAGCCTGAAAAAAGTGTAAGGGCGCTAAAATTCAGCGCCCTTACATTCTGAGAAAAATTGCTTTTCGGTGTAAGGGCGCTAAATTTTAGCGCCCTTACACTTTCCAGTGTTAGGCAATTTTGGTTAACTTTGAAATGTCATGGCGCTTAATTTTAGCGCTTTTGCAATTTTGGCAATTTTTGAAGATGTAAATGCAGTGAGGAATGGCGAAGGCGCTTGAGCTTAGCAAAGGCAATGTTTGCAACAATGAAAGCTTTCGAAATTATCTCCATCCTATTACATTTTCATTCAAAGATCAAAGGAATTCTTTTTCACAAATGATGAATCTTTTCAATATTTACCAAAACGAATGAAGAGCTTTTGACCAAGATATTTCAACACAAACATGGCGGGTAGATAGAAGTCCTCAAGGGACAACGCGCACAGAGGAGAAAGGTAGAAAGAAACGCGTATGAAGGATAAGGGAAGAAACGCGTATGTGTAGGGTAAGAAAATAGAAGTGAAAAGAAGGAATGAGCATCAAAATGAACACGCATAGAGGAGAAAGACGCATTCAAAACAATGAATGAGGGTTCCGTCGCGTATGAAGGAGAAGAAAAACGCGAATGAAGAAGGGAGGACGTGAATAGAAAGAACAAAAACGAATGTAATGAAAGACGTGAATGTAAGAAACAAAAACGCGTATGCTAATAATGGACATATACAAATGAAAAGACGAAGCTAAAATGGAAAACCTTACCAGGGAAAAACGTGAAGCTTGTTGAAGAGAAGAATGGCGAAACTCCAAAAAACGTGATTTGCAGTTTAAGTGCAATTCGCCCAACAAGAGAGAAAAGAGGATAAAATGAAAAGCAAACAATAAAATGGCGAACTCATTCACTTAATTGCAAATGAAAATTAAAAACCTAACTCAAGTCGTGCAATAAATTTAGGCACAAAAAGTGGCACGATTGACGAAAAACGCGAAAACGTGAAGAAACGTGCCAGAGGCATGAAAAAAGTTTAAGTGTCGAAAGAAAATGTAATGGCGCTAAAATTCAGCGCCCTTACATTTTTTGGAATTTCACTGCATGCAGGGGCGCTAAATTTTAGCGCCCTTGCATTTCCAGACTTAGTCAAATTTTTGGAATTTCACTGCAGGAGCGCACTTTTTCAGTGCCACTGCATTTTTCGCAATTTGCACAGTACGAACAGTGAAACGTCGCGAAAGATCTCGTTTCGAAGGTCTTTGCGAGGCGAACAAGGGGGAATGCTTGAATTGACTATTCGAGACTTGGGAACGCATTTCGAGGTGGCTTGAAAATCACTCCGTTATGCGTACTTGAACTTCACAAATCCTAGGAAACGGACAAATTTCGTAGGGGGGTTATCCGTGGAACGAGCGCTGCTAGATTCCGTGATAACATACTTCAATGGAGTTTTATGCTAGATGTTCATGCTCAGATTTTCATATCAGCCTAGGCGACTTGAGGAGGGCAGATTTGGTGTTGTATTGACCTAGAGTTTTACCCTAGAGAGGAACACCCAAGTTGCAAGAGGAGCAATTTGTTTTGGAAGGAAAAAATTGGCAAGTTTGGAGGTTGTTGACAAGTTTTCAAGGGTTGCAAACGCTACATTCAGATCAGCAGGCCAGCGCACCCTTATGGTAGGGTCTTGAAGACATTTCTATCATATATTTGCATTCATCATTGCATTTTTGAGAGCTGGAGCAAGTTCGCCCAGCTAGAGTTAGTCTAGGTCATCATTATTCATGTTTTGGCTTGTAAGCAAGGTTTCTTCATATCAGAAAACTATTGTACATTGTTGGGCATGTTTGGAGCCCAATTTTGTGGTGAAATTGCATAAGTAATATATTGATTTTGTAGCAGCAGAACTGAATAAACTTATAATCAGAATTTGCATGTTTTGGGTGGACAAATTGGTGCTATATATTGCTGGTTACATTCATACTTAATGTTAGATGTGTTCATCATATTCTTTGAAGCAATTGGATGAGTTGATGTTGCTGTTCATGCTTGTTTCATCTCAGAAATTTTATATCAGCAACTAAGGTTTTTAGCAGAAATTAGGGCAGAAGTTTGTCTTTCAAAAAATCAGAAAATTCATCAATATCCTAGTTGGGATATTTCAGATTTCCATATAAATTGCCAATGTATGTAAGTGACAAATTTGTTCTCATGGAAGTTTGTCGCCAAATTGGCGAAATAAATAGGAGATGCAAGGAAAGGAAAAAAGCAGGAATTCCCTTTCCCATTGGATTGGCACATTACAAGTGTAGATCATTGTTCGATGCATTGAATATTGAAAGGACCTTGGTAAAATTCACTATTCATTTCCACACCATGAGGGTCACTTTTGACAGTAAAGATTATGTCAAAAATAATCTACAACTTGGACTTGGCTTCTACCATCATCTTGAAATTGAAGATTATTGGGCAGACTGAAAATGACTTTGAAGTCAAGCAAAGAGGCTGGGTGAGGCTGCACTGCGACAAATCAAAGATTTTAGGATTAAATTGGATATCCAAAGCATTGAGGATGATGAGAGAGACTTAATTGATCCCATTTATTTTGAGCATATTCAAACATAGTCACTACTACCCATCAATTGGGCCAACTGAGAAGTTAAGACTCTAGATGAGAGAACAATTAGGTCCTTAGAAGAACAAAGAAATGGGTAAGGAAGAAAGCCACAAAAAAATCAGCTGCAAAATCTTCTAACACGAAGGATGCCTCAAATGAGAAAAAGGAAGGCAAGCAAAATATGCTCTCTCGCATCCTTCATCCTCACCCAGCTCTCAAAATGCTAGCAAAGGATGAGACGATGGTGAGGATCCCTCAAAGAAGTGAAGTCCTGAAAAATCATGTGGGGATAATCCTAGAAGAAAAGCAAAGAAATTGAAGATGAAGAAGAAGAAGCAGCTAGAAGCTATTTAGGAGGATGAACATGAAGAAGAGACCATTGACATACCCCCGTCCCCTTCTCAATTGAGTACATCATCTCTCTCATCTCATTCTTCACGGGCTTCTTCACCTCCACATTCTCTCCAAACACCTCCCACTCAACCTAATCTTTCTCCTCCCTCCTCACTTGATGTATCATTTTTTGATAAGGTTGCACCTCCATTCACTACACCTCCACCTATGAGGTTCTTACAATTTTTTCCAAATGTTACTAGGACCCCATTTGGTTCCTCTTTTTTCTTGGTTGCAACAAACTTTGTCAAGAAAGAGAAAGGTAACCTAGTTGGTTGTTCCCCAATCTGATGCCATTTCTAGTTTACTTCAGAAGTCACCTTAGCCAAAGAAGGCTAAAATGACTTCTAGGCTACTGAAGAATTTGCCTCTAGGAACATGTTTGTGGAAGTAGCTCAGCCCATTGCATTAAAAGATATCAATGAGATTGCTGAAACAAACTTTAATATCACTCATGTTGATCTTGGTCCTTCTCAAGAACGAGATATCCACAACTTCCAGGTCTCAACCACCAAAGAACAAAGAAGGATAAACGTTCCAAGGACCAACTCAAACAGTAGGCAAGGATTTTAATGTCTTATCTAAAATCTATTGTTAATATTTCTACCCAACCATTGGACAAAATAGATGCTTCTTTTGATCCCAGCTCAAAAGGTGGTAAGGAGGTAATTGAAAAAATATGCAAATACTAGTCTAATGGCAAAGTGACTAAAAACTAGGTCAAAGAAATAATAACCAATTGGTCAAAATTTATTGAAGCAAGGAAAATATATGATGAAATTGAGGCCGGCAGAAAGGAAATTGAAGAGGAAATAAATGTGTCTATAAAGGAAGAATCTATATGGATCAATGTCGATAGAAATCATAAAGAAATGGTTGAAATTGGTGGTGACACACTTGTTTCTGAGCAAGTATTTCAAAACACCAATGAGAATTTATGTCACCTATGGATAAAAAACATAAAATAGAAGATGTTGTCTATCAAAAAAAATATTCCAGAGCAAATGAAGTTGTTGAAAGAATGTGATCAATTCAAAATGGACTATAATTGTAAACAAATCTACTGCTAAGAATAGAGGCTAAGGGTTCAAACTGTATTCTCAGATTCTAGACTTCTATCAAGATCCTAAGACAGGTTTATGCAACTTCCAGATTTATTAAAATTTAATGTGCTGAATGCAGAACATTATCTGATTTCTATGTCTACACTCAATGATTTGTATCATGCTTTATACAAGAGAAAGGAGATACGTCTCCACAAAGATACGCGCCTCCAAGGATAGACGCGTCCCATGAGAGGACGTGTCTTCACAAAGTGGAGACATGTCCTTTCATGGGACGTGTCCCTTGAAGGGCACGGGTTTCACAAAACCGATTAATACAAAATCGAAGGTAAACAAACAATGCTAGAATCCAACGATAAGTATAAAGCAAGATTTGATCGAATTCCATTAATTCGAATTTCTCATAATTTTCCAGAAATATTAATGAAGAGTAATTTCGATCATATATAAATGATGATGATGCTTTCAGCAATCATCGTTTATATCTGACCGAAGCTACCTTTCATCAACATGGACATACAAATTGATTTTTTATTCATCAGTTCAGATATTCACACAAAAGATTAATCTCAGGCTATTGAAGTTGATCCTATCAAGCAAAATTTCAAAGTGATGATTCTTAGTTTGCTTTAACACATTTTAATAAGAAGTGAATGTATATCAAGAGAAATAAACAGAAAATTCATCATTGATGATTCAAAAGGTATTTTTTCAATTTGTTAAACTACAAATAGAAAGGAGGGTGAGTAAGAAATGGTATTTGCATCTAAAAGTAGTATACATATCTTAAATACATCTATCTACAAAAATGCCAAGAGATATCAATTTGGAGCTATTTTATTTACTTATTTTTCTATGAAACTATTTTATTTACAACACAGAGACATAAATTTCATATGCTGTTTATTTTGGAAATATAAACTTTATTATTAAATATTCATATTTTAAAATGTAAATGGCTGTCAAATTTAAGGTAAAAGGTAAGAGTTTTTGTTAACACACTCACGCCATTGCACTGCACCCCTTGCTGCCATTGTAGAATCCCTCCTAGCATTAATAATTATTTAATAGTGCGAATAAATTAAAAAGGCAGGATGAGTGTTTTGGTAAGTTCGCTTCATGGAAGATGTCATCAAAAGTCATCAGAGATGTTTTCTTTTGGCAATCATTGTGGTAGCTTGAGCCTTTGTATTCCATATTAAGTCAGGGAACCTACATTTTCCTTCTTGTCTGAGATTGGCATACTGCAATTTTTTTCAAGTCTAATATTACAAGACTCAAAAGTTGATTGTTATTTGCAGTAATGAGAGGAATACAGTAGACACCTGAGAACCAATTAGTTCTTGATAAAATTTGGAAAAGTTCAAGAAGCCATCAGGATCACATAAAAGAGAATTTATCAGGATTTTAAAAGCAAAAGAGCCATTTTGGTAATCTGATAAATTATCGACTGGTATGTTGAGAATCACTGAATTATGTTGCATATACATTGATTGGTATGTTGTCAGTAAAATGTTTCACATCAGAGATGTTGTACTGTGGTATATCCTTGCAAAGCTGCTCAAGGAAAAGTAGCCAGAAATCCTCCCGCATCATTTTGGCATATTGCATGTAGTCTATAATGAAAACAGTGTTACCAGATCAGAATATACAATGAAAACTCCCTTAAAATAATCCTTTGTGTTTGGTTATGAATCTATGATACCTTGAAACTATTTATAAGTCCATAACACAAATTTAAAAACAAAATCTTACGGGAACTCATGTCTATCCATTCTAAAGCTGGAGAAACTTAAAGTTAAAGAACCTCACAGAGTGCAATTTAATAAACAAGAAAGAGAAACAAACCTCATAGCAACATCATGATCTGCAAGGTAGTAATAGGCCTTTCCACGCAGCAGCAATGCCTCCAGATCATTCTCATTAGCTTTCAGTACAAATCCAGATTCTGCAATAGCTCCTGAATAGTCTTTTACTCCTATTAGAAGTCTTGATTTTAGCAGCTTTGCCTGAATCAAGTCCATATTATCAGCCTATTGCACTGTATCTGCTTTATATACAGAACTTGCAAAAAAGAAAAACTAATGGAAGCTTCCATGAAATCAATGAAATCAAAAATTTACATGGCAAGAAATGAGAATATTTCTAAAATAGATCATTTTAATCACCTTAGAACATTCTGATGAGAATACAAGAACAACTTTGTCTATATACTCCAATGCTTTTGAAAAATCACCTGAGTCAAAAAGACTCAATGCCTTATCAAACGCACTTTTAGTCTGTATCAGCTGGGACAATTCCTTTTCTGCAGCTGAATTTCCTGGTTTTAACTCCAAAACTGTTTTGTAGTCCATTTCTGACTCCTTAAATCTGCACAGAAATATTTAAAGCATTCAGTCTCATTCAAATAAGTCAAACTTAAGTGCATAACAATTACATTAAACATAAAAGATCATCAAATTTGACATACTTCTAAAATTTTGAATATCAGCACAAATTTTTTGTAGATATAATCATGGCAAAAAAATAAAAATACATACAACTAATGTTATACGATAGTCAATAACAAAGAGAACAATTAGTAAATTACAAAGAAGAGGCAAAACTGTCACGAAATCACTGTTAGGTAGGGTTAATTGAGGGAATGGAAAGGGCAGTTAATATATCATAATAAATCAGTGTTCCTTCAATATGATAGATCATAGATTTAACTTCTAAAAAAACTTCAAATCCTGCAGTAATGCTTTTTATATCAAATACTAACGTACAAATATGAAGCAAACCCATCCAGTGAGTTTGTGCCTAAAGTTTGTTGCGATTCAATTTCAGTGCTATATCATATCTTACTGAAATAGTTAAACTGGAGTGATTCTTGACATATAATTATCATGACATTTTAATGTAATCAAAGGATGATAGGTAAAGTTAACCATCTAGGAACTATGGTTGTAATTACTACCTACACATGTCACAAAGTGCTGAATCTAATGTGGCAATCACACTTTTTCCAATAACATAATAGAGTATGAAAAATGAACCCAGAAACCTAGTATCAATTCAAGAAAGAATGAAAATGATTCATTTAGACTCTCCCTAACGTAGATTCAAAATGTGCATATAAACAAGAAATATGAAATATATTGTATTGAAGCATACATGAAGTGAAGTGTAATGACCCTTAGCTAAATATTTATGTAAAAATACTCAGATCTGAAATATTGTAATGACTATTGCCCAAAATGATTAAATCTAAAATATCCATAACAGACATTCATATGGATTGCTCATATAAAAAATCTAAAATATCCACAACAGACATTCATATGGATTGCTCATATAAACTAGTTGAAACAGAGTATTCCATTCAAATAACTCATTTAATAATTGCAAAAATTTGCTGCTTCAGATGCTTGCTGAAAACAAAGATTACTCTGATCACAAATATATTCAAAAAATACCAAGAATGTTGAAATGTGCATACGCTGAAATATTCCTAACTGCTGAAAGTATCCAACTTGAAGCACAGATGCAGCTCTTAGGTCCAAAAGGGGAACATGGGTACTTAACCTGCAATTTAGGGCCAGTTGATATGATATCTAGTGATGATCCAAATTAATGAAGTTGTCCACCTTATATAAAAGCTGAAGGCATAACATGGCCCAAAGCTTCTCCCCAGTTTATTACATTCAAATTGGAGCCCATTAATGGCACTCCTGGTCGCCCATAGCAATGGGTGAAGTCCTTTGTTCAAATAGCAAGGTTCCGTAAAAGGGCATGCATGAGTGCAAGGGTCAAGGGAAATGCATACCAAGAGGATGCAATAGTTGGAGGGACTGAGAATGGAGGATTGGTGATGCCAAGTGCATGAGGAAGTGAAATTCAGAGGTCCGCAAAAAACAAGAGAGCGAGAGGCTAGGGATCTAGGTTTTGAGATCTCGAATATTGACATAGATGTAGTGAATGGAAGAAAGGTATGACAGTACGAGAAAGTTTCAAATCTTGCCCAAGATCTCTAGTGCTTCCCAAGGGCATCTTCAACAATTAGATTCTTCTAATAAACCAAATACTTAGCAATGCTTCTACTCCTCAACCCCTTCACACTAGTATCAATAATAGCATCAAGTTCCAATGAGTTTTCCCTCATCATCAAGTTTCAATATGATTTTTCCCTCATCATCCAAGGGTGGCAAATTCATCAATGATGTGATATGTTGTCCAAAGGCCCTCTTAAGGTGAGACACATTAAATACATTATGAATCCTACCATTGTCTAGTAATTCCAACTCATATACAATTTCACCAACTCTCCTCAAAATCATGTAAGGCCCATAGAAACATGATTTGAGCTTTTCAACTCCATTACTTTTAATGGAGGTTTTCCTAAAAGACTACAATCTCAAAAAGGCAGCATCTCCAACTTCAAATGACCTCTCTATACAGTTCTAATCTAGATAGAGTTAATGTTGATTTTGAGCTTGCTAGAGATGATCTTTGAGTGATTTCAATATATTTGGCTATGCTTCACCAAGTGACTGGCTATTGGCACTCTACTATTTGTAAGCTAATAAACAAAAAATTTATGCATCATAACCATGTAATGCCATGAATGGATGCATAGAAATGAACATATGGTGGTTAGTATTGTAGCAGTATTCTCCCAAATGCAACCACTTAACCTACACTTATTGCTGATCTAAAACATAGTTCCTAAAGTAGCCTTCAACCTATTTATTCACTGTATAACTTTGTAGATGATAGCATGTTTTAGGAGTGATTTTTGTCCAAACCAAATTGAATATTTTTTTCCAAAAGCACCTGAGGAATACACTATGTCTATCACAAACAATGTTTTTAAACAACCCATGTAGCATAAACACCTCTCTAAAGAATAAATCTGCAACTTGTTGTCATTTGATTTCTTAAGGAATGACAAAGAAGTGTGCATACTTAGTTAACCTATCCACAACAACATAAATGCAATCTTTCCCCTATACCTTGGGAAGGCATGTCAGTGTGATGAAATCCATGGATATAGTTTCCCACATCTAATTTGGGATAAGAAATACTTGAAGAAAACATGCTAGAAAAACATGTTTTGCTTTGTTTTGTTGATAGTTCAAAGATTCTTTGATTTGTTCGAGGACATCCTTCTTAAGGTGCTTCCATGAGAACCTTTCCCTAATTTGTTTGTAGGGCTTGCAAAATCCTAGGTGAACTCTTAGTGGTGCATCATGAAAGCTCTTTAAATTCTCTCCATTTGAATTCAAGAATTATGAAAATTTCTATTTTTATGAAGAATGAGACCATCTAATACTACAAATCCATCATCCCTCACATTCCCATCAACGCAATTAGTAGCAAATGCATTTTTAACATATTTTGCCATAATAGTGGCCATCCAATTGACAGAAATTGCAAAAGTAGAAAAACTACATTCTTGCTACAACTTAAAAGATAGAGTAGGTCCTATAGAAAAAACCAACAACTACAT
Organism: Sequoia sempervirens; assembly: GCA_007258455.2. Lineage (NCBI taxonomy): Eukaryota > Viridiplantae > Streptophyta > Pinopsida > Cupressales > Cupressaceae > Sequoia > Sequoia sempervirens. Next base: position 114,528 of record VDFB02338902.1, on the reverse strand, counting down.
TCTTATTTTGTCTCATGTACTCTATTTCAAAATCATACATTATTGCCTATCATTCAAGCCATGTTGACTAAGGAAGAACATCAAGCTGTTAAGATTTGTCTTTATCACAGAACTTACAGAGACCAAATGTTGTTGGAAGTTTGGAACTTGACCAAGGCATGCATGATAGCCAGCTCCAATTCCCACTCCCAAAGCATCACATTCTACAACAAATGGTTGTAAGAAATCAAGGATAGCAAGAACGAGCATAAAGTCATTACCTCCTTAAGCAAGAACGGGGCATAAAATCACAAATCTTACACAGACCAAATATTGTTGACTTGACCAAGGCATGCATGATAGCCAGCTCCAATTCCCTCTCCTAAAGCATCACATTCTAAAACAAATGGTTGTGAAAAATCAAGGATAGTAAGAACGAGGCATAAAGTCATTACCTCCTTAAGCTTATCAAAAGCTTCTTGGGTTGTTTCTATCCATGCAAAATCTCCTTTCTTTATCATATCAGTTTAAGTTGTAGCTAGATACTTAAAATGATCTTCCCAAGTCTTGTTGTAAATCAAAATGTTATCAATGAAAACTAACACAATTTTTCTTAATTGATTGCTAAAAACATGGTTTATGCATGACTAGTGTTGAGTTTAGGTGATCAGATTAATGTACAGAAAATTAAATCAAAATCAGACAACACAACACAGCATATACCCTGGGAAAACCCTCCTCTTGAGGGAGAAAAAACCCAGCAACAAAGATCTCTCTTATATTGATGCAATAGAAGCAATAATTCACTTTACAATGAGGCCGAACACAAGGCCAATAACCAGCATCTACTCTAGATGCAATAACAGATGATAATCTGCTCTTAGATTCGCAATCTGCTCTTCCTTGTAATCTGCACTTAGAGAGGTTCGCAATCTGCTCTTGAATGAATTCGCACTTAGAGAGATTCGCAATCTGCTCTTGATGAATATTACCAATCTGATAAGTTTGTTCTCAGATGAGTTCGTTCTTTATCAACATTACAGATCTGGAAATTCAATGATGAACTTAAAACAGGTTCGCACTGGTAAGTTCAATGAACAGCCTCAAACAAGTTCACACTCTGTATTCGCCCTGGAATATTAGTTGTATTCACCCTTTCTTATATCACCAACAGATATATTCACACTTTTATATTGACTGTATTTGCACTGCAACAACAGGTGGATTCGCACTTTTAGTATCTGATCTGTATGTACTTCAGTAAGAGACTGAACTGAACATAATAAGCGCACTGTTCTTAATGGACAAACTAATGTCAATATATATTGATGAATGAGAGATACGCCTCTCTTAAAGTCCTTCAAGTCGGCCTCTAAGAAATCTCAAATATTCCTTAAATGAGGTCGGCCTTGATAACTATTATAAGTTGGCCTGAATGAATATTGTATGTCGGCCTTTACATCTCTTCACAAGAGGTCGGCCACCTTAAAGAAATCATTAAGTAACCTTTACATGTCGGCCAAATCATAAGACACAAAATAATTATACATGTCGGCCAAATCATGAGACACAAATAATAAGAGGTAAATTGAATAGCCGATGGCTACATTCAATTTAAGATTTTCTCAAGGAATGTGAGCTGGAAGGATCAACCGACGCTGTTATAACATTAACAACTAGAAAGTAGTTGGTACATTTGTTTAGCCAAAAGACATGAGTAAGAATTCAAAATGCCCAAAGTGACACTCAAATGTTGTTTTAAGCACATTCTCATCCTTTGCATAGATCTAACGGTAGCCTAATCTTAGATCAATTTTCAAAAAGCACACAGTACCATGCAATTCATCAATCAGTTCACAAATCCTAGGAATGGGATACTTGCTTTTAATGGTCCTGTTGGGACTCAATATTTTAGTGCCAAATTTTTCATTGAGTCCCTCTTAGTTTGTTCACTTAGATTTCCTCTACCCCCGTTTATAACCGATCTGAGAAGTGTTTGTATGGGCCTTCATTTCTATATTTTTCCTAAGTAGGAACCCCTATGTGTGTTATTGAAGCTGAAAATCCACTTAACTATATGAAATTTCTAAGTATGGGGTGTTTTCCGAGTGTTTCCTATGTTTTGTCAAGTTTGTGGACTTTCAAGGTTTCCCTTGGTGTCATACCTTTCACCCACTCCTTGACATCCCCACTTTATGCCTTGAAAAATGTCATCACCAAGGTATCAAACTTCCTCCTCCACCAATACCACTCCAATCACACCCTAATCCCCAATCATTTCCACTAAAATTCTTAAGTCCTTTTCGTTGAGTCATCAGGTTTCCCCTTCCCAAAGTACCCCTTCCATATTCACCCCGTCATTCAATCTTTGATCAAAAAATTTCCTAAGACTTTCGGACCAGGGAGTCAAACCATCCCTAACCAAAATACTTTATTTGTTTCCTCTTTGAGGCTCGATCTTCAACTTATTTTCATTAAGTATTTGTCAAAGTCAAGGTTGCAGACTTCCCTTCCCCCATTCCCCAAAACCCTGTCGATCTCTTTGCTTTTCCTTTTGAAGTCGAATTTATGCCCTTCCACTTCACCTTGGTACCAGTCACAAGGTACTTCCAAACCTCAATCCTTGGCATTTTGAAAATTTGGACTTCATTTCAAGATTGCTCTTATGGACTTCCCCGATTCCATATACCTCTATGGTATGAATCTCCCTCCACTTCCAACTCTTGACACCCCGACCAAAGGCATAAGGTATGAGTTTTCCCTGTACCCCAACAATTCAAAACTCCTAATTTTTCATCATCTTCTCACCAACTCACCAAAATGGCCTACAAAGGCCACATGGTCACTGAAAAAGGCCCAAGTACACCAAAAAGGTACTGACAACTAACAAGGACATTGTTTCACTACCTGAAGATGTTTCCTCTTGGTTTGGTGCAGTTTCAAAGCAGTTTTTGATGGAGAAAGCCAATAAGTGATTAGGATTCCACTTGATGGTTGCTTTTGCCCTACGCATACCCATGATCACTCAAACAGCTATTTTGGTGCCCTATCTTCACAAATCAAGTAAAAATAAACACTCCAACAGCCATGGCAACATTAATGCGAGTAGCCTAAGTGACAAGGATTGGATTTTTGCATTGTTCTCAAGCGATAATAATGATAAAGGCTTTGATTAGACATAATGCACAATGGTGACCTCTGCAACTGCGACGATGAAGATTTTGTGTTGTTTGTGTAGATTTGAAGAAAAGAAGCAAGGAAAAGTATAATATGGCATACCTATGTTTAATGTGGGGCCACTAGAGTTTTGAAGCTTGATGCATTTGTGTCGTGTCCTAAGTGATTCATGACGGATTTTGTAAACGTTTTTAGCTCTGCACACTCAAATGCCTCTACAATCATCGCACGAAGTGATAGAGATCAAAAAGATTTAAGTTTTTTCAACCTATTTGAACTAACTTGTGTATCCTGACAAAGCTAAAGTGAATGCAAATATTAATGATGGCAATGGTGATGATCTAAGCGACCCTTGCAACACTCTTCCACTGCATTTCCTCAATTCATCCTAGTTTCCAAGGCCAAAGATCTAAATATTTGCAAGTTTTCTTGTTTTTAAATGTTGGTTAGTTCAGGTTTTCAAAAATCTAAAGTGCATAGTGTTCTACGATTTCAATTGTGTTAGGTCATTCACTAAGAGGTCATAGTATCCTATAACTTGCAAAGAGGCAACTATTGTAGCAAATATATGTATTCACATGTCTCCTTGGTGAGTTGTAAATATTTTAAGAAATTTGTTGGGTAGATAAGTGTGGCAAGTCTTCTTTCTTGTGTGGTCTCTTTATTGTTATAGGTGAATATTTGCAAGTTTGAAGAAGGATTTTTAAGTAGATTTGGTCGGTGTATGTCATGTCTCTGCTATAGTTTTAACGGCTGAATGTAACTTTGTGACCCAATAAGGCATTGATCTTGAAGACTTTGATCTCCCACGTAGATTTAAAATCAACAAATTCATTTTTAATAGTTGTAGGAAGTAGAATAGGATTGATACATTTTTGTGGTTTGGTGATATAAACTAGGGATAAATTTTAAGCAAACCAAATTGTTAAACTTTAAGAGAATCTTTAACAGCATGTTCGTACTTTGTTGATGTTTATGAAATGATAAATGAAATCATCTCAAAGGATTACAACATTGTTATTGTCCAAACATACATTGTGCAAGGTAACTCATAAGCGATAATAGGTCTTTTGCAACTATTGTTGTCTTAACCTAGAGAAAAAATTTAGAGGCTAAGGGTGCAACTGGGTGTAATTGCTATGTACTACATAGATCAGTCATTCCCTACTAATATGTTAATTTTTTCTAGTGACCTATAGGAACACCCTCCTATGTTTAAGCTGAACCCAAAGAGAAAAAGATTTTACCCACCCTTGTAGTTAGCCTTGAACCTTCCTAAATTTGTATATGAACCCACCTTTACCTCCTTGATGACAAACCCTTAGCCTTTAAGGTGAAAAAAGACTAGCATTTTGGACTTCTTGTTTTAGGACCTAATAGGTCCTCCTGTTCAAAGCTCTAGGCCTAATGTGACCCATCTCCAAGAGCTCTTTGATGGCTTATTATATCTCTTCTTTAAAAATTCTTGGGTGGTGATAAGAAGTGGTCATGACAAGCTTAGAGCCTAGTTCTAGCTCTATAATATGTTGGAATCATATGTCAAGTGGTAGTCCCCAAGGAAAATCACTAAACAACATACAATGCTTATTCAAAATATCTTGAATATCAACATAATAAGATCATTGCTTGCATGTGGATAAATTTGTAGGCATGATCAAACAGCTTTTTGCCCAAGTAACTTGTTCCTTGCAGAATTTCTTCTTCATCCTTTTAGTTGTTACCACTTGTGATGCTCCACTAGAAATTTCTCTAATCATCATATTTTTCACTTCAAATTAAAACTTGAACTCCATGGACTAATAGTTCTATGAAAACTCGCCAAGATAGTGCAACCATTATACACCTAAAACCATGCCCATCTCTCCTAACCCCACAACATAGAAATCATCATATACCTTATGATCTCCCATGGCTATGTTAAGTTGTTGGATTATTTTGGTGTATGGAATTGTGAAACAATCACATTGAATCCTTTAAAATTTTCAGCTTTCGGATCTCTATTGACCACTAAACCTTCATTAATGAAATTGTGGGTGGCCCCACTATCAAAGAGCATTGTTATCCTTTGTTTGTACAACACTCATTGAACCCTAAATGGATGATATCTAGGCACTAATGAAAGAGCTAAAAGTGTGCCATTGTCTAGGCTTTCATCCTCCACATTTTTAGGAGTATGTTCCTCTATGGATAATTCTGGCTCAAGCTCTTCCATAGCTGAATCATCATCAAATATTACTTATATATAATGGACTCGGCCTTTACCAAGGCATATTTGACTTGGCTCCCATGGCCACTTGCAAGGAAAGCATGGATTCTTCCTTCTAAGTTCATTTTTGTTGTAGTCATTTGTCCTCTTGGACATAGGTGGTGAAATATTCCCCTTAATTTTTTCCCAAAATTTAACACACAAATCAGCAACCAATCACTGATTAGCGTTAGCTCCAAATTCAAATCAGCATGGAAAGTAACTCTAACCAAGAATGTTCACCAAGATCCCAATGTGGGCGAGGTGATAGCATATGGTCAAAGGATCATTAGGAATAAACTGAACTGAAATTACAATTCATCTGTTGATGCAGGCATCCACAAGCAGTGGGGATACTCCACTTATTCAGTGGGTAAGATTATTACATTATTAAAAGCGGCAAGCCAGCCATTTAAATCCTCACTTCCACTTATTACCGTGGGGGGAATACAGTCCACACAACCACTTATTTAGTGGGGGGAAACTTACAATTAAAGAAAGATGATTATTTAAACTCAACCACTCAATCGTGGGAGTATGAAATTTAAACTAATTGCAGCAAATAAAATAAATAGCTGTTAGTACTACTAATCAGCTTTACAATGAATTAAACAGCTGCAAATAAGAAAGATATGCTTCCAAATCCATCAATGGTTAGAGTAACACTTCCTCTAACTCTTACAATACAATAATGATATAAAAATGAAGCTCAAACCAACATTATATCAAAAACTAACAAGTCTGATATAAAAATTTGCAATCTGGAAATGTCTATCAGCAAACAACAAACTCATAAAAATGATCACAACTCCTTCTAAATACCTTTGAATAAGCTGGAATGTTTTGCAAAGACATTCTAGGAGGATGGCGCCCAAACTCAAACTACAAAACTGCATCAAAACTCAAGATATTATTCTTGCACGAATCCCAAAGCACTCATGAGATGGTACGGCCTTGTAGAGGGGCGATTTCTCAAAAGCTGTATGCAAAAACCACCTTTAGCTATGACTATATCAACAACTTCAAAACTGGAAGTTTCATCAAAATCTTCAACTATTGAGCTCAATCTGCTAGTCTAATTTGAGAAGCAGCAAATGACCGACTAGGTGTTGTATTTCAAACACGAAATTGGATTGGAACTAGGAGGTAAGCATCCCTCGAAGTATTAAACAAGTTGTCATTTCGACAGCATATCATTAACATAAAAATATTGGATACTCAACTCTTCAAACAGCAGCAATATATAAGCTTCAGTTGGCAAATGAAGCAACAAGAACTCTTCAAATTCCAAGAAGTTGAATCACTTCAACTTCCAAAAGGGACGCCACTTTAAGCATTTCACTTTTTTGAAATATTAAAATATCATTCAACTTCCCCTTTAGGCATCCATTTCATATTGCAACAATAAAGCATTTATTAAATAATTAAATGCTCACTTGACCCCTTTATGTCCCCTTCTTTAAAACAACTTGAAGTCATCAAGCCTAGACGTGGGGTACAACTTCAAGACATGAAAATTGATCAAGCCTAGACGTGGGGTACAACTTCAAGACATGAAAATTGACTAAGTCTGAAACTCAATCCAAGGAGATAACCAAATACAATGCCTAAGCTGCAACTGATGAATTGCTAAAAAAACAAATTGACAAATGCCAAACTGAACCAAGTTGATGATGATGCTTCTACCAAAAATGAACTTACTAAAAATAGTAAATGCCAAAAATAGTAAGTTAACTTCAAAACCATCGGAAAGCCAAATTGAACACTGAACTGCAAAGGATTGAATTGTTGCTAGATAGATACTGCCAAAAGATAGACTTGCTAAAAATAGCAAACTGCTATAAATAGTAAGTCTGCACAACATCCTCCGAACGCCAACTGAGTAGTATCTGAAAGAGGAAACCCTAGTTTTCTACTTCAGCTTAGCCTACGGATTTCCAAAAATAGGCTAAATCCAAAAGAAGAGTGTATGGCCAAAATGGGGACATTAAAGGTGGTGGAGGTGTGAAATTCTATAGATGTCAGTAGGATGCCCCTTTCTAAAAAATTCCTTTATACTACACAAAAGTGAGTGCCTTCGATTGAAATAAAAAAAATCCCTTAAGCACAAATTGCTCAAGTGTTGATGCTCTTTTCATTGTTTCTTGTAGAGAAATGGGTGTAAAAGCCTTAACAATACTTTTGAGGAGTTTGAGCAAAACTTCAACAAATAGAAAAGTGATCCTTTTTTCAAAAATGTCAGGAACCATTACCACAACTCACTAAAATTCAGCAACATAGGCTTCCACTAAGTGTTGTTGTTTAATACCAACAAGTTCTCTCAAATACTCATCCGCATCCTTTTGCTCAAAGCAGTCCAAGATCCTTTGACTGAAATTATCAAATGTTTTCACAAGGCTATCTCCTTGTGTCACCAAACCATAGTTCCACCACTCATAAGCAACACCTTTAAATGTGATGTAGCAAACTGAATGGCATCCTCCTCCATAGAACTTAGGGTAAAATAAGTTTGCAATTGCTGCAACCAAGCCTTAAGAAATTTTGTTGCCACCATCAAAGGTAGGAGGATTCAATATCTTCCATTGCTTTTATTGCCATCTAGATTTCTCTTAGAAGTTCTCCTATCATTGATGTCTAGGTAGTTAAAAGATTGAATGCCTCAAATTTACCTTGGTATTCTTCGAAAAACTTGGTCAACTGCCACTACAAGGGAGTCTTCAGAGAATTGTTCTTCCTCTTATCTCTTTCCATAAAAACATAGGTTTTATATCGTTGGCTTTGGCATGGAATTAAACTCCAAATCTATTATTTGCAGATGTACTCCCTTCTCCTTGAGATGCCTTCGCAGATTTTGAGCTTTTTAAATTTTTATTAGCATGCAGCATCTGCACCATTAGATCTGTCAATCCATCCTGACTTTGGAGCAATCTAATCATATTCTCCTAGAAAAATTCCTTTCTTTTAAACTATTTGTTTGCGCTTCTCTCTTCCTCCTACCATATCCTTTTCTAGCTCTAGTGCCTATAATTTATTCTGTTCCCTTCTTTGATATCTGATCTCTCTTTCACTGGAGTACATTCATAACTTGAGTTACCGTGCAAGATGGCAAGATCATGGCTTTGATACCACTATAATGAGATTTAGCTAAATATTTATTCAAAAATACTTAGATCTAAAATATTGTGATGAGACTCGACCAAAATGATTAAATCTAAAGTATCCACAACACACATTCATATGGATTACTCATATAAACTAGCCCAAATAGAGTATTTCATTCAAATAACTAATTCAATGATAATATGATTACAAAGATTTGTTGCTTCAGATGTTTGTTAATAACAAAGATCACAAATATATTCAAAAAATACTAAAAATGCTGAAATGCCCAAATGCTGAAATCTTCCTAATTGTTGTAGTCTCTAACTTGAATATAGATGTAACCTCTATGTGAAGCTGCCCTCAAGAATCCAAAGGGGTTTCATCCTCCAAACTTGAAGAAACCAATGAAGTATTTTCCACTGATCTTGAGAACCTAAGGGTTTCGTCCTTAGATGCAACAGGTAAAGTGCGTGAATCTACAATTGATTATGATTCTAATCTCAGGTCTGATTCTCCTTGGAAACTGCCTGAATTCTTAAAAATCATTGGGTCATTCCTCGAAACGTCAAAAAAAAAAAAAACTTTACCAAACTGATTCTACTCTTCCCCCCAACCTAACTCAACCACCTTTAAACCCTTTAAAAAAAAAAAACAGAAAGAAAAAAATTGAAGCTTCTAACTCATTTTTTCACTCTTCTTATAGGTTAACAGCTGATAAAACATTGTATTACCTCAAGGAAACTCTTCCTACACCACTCTTGTGCCGCTAAGTCTGTTTCTTGCTTCCAAGGAAATTAAATAGCCTGCATTGGGTTCTAATGTACTAAGGCATAGTTTTAATGCTCTCAGTGGATAGCATTTGATGATTTGTTCATGTAGATTGGTTAACAGCTGATACTACATTGTATTACCTCAAGGAAACTCTTCCTACACCATTCTTCTGCTGCTAAGTCTGTTATTTGCTTCCAAAGAGATTAAATAGCCTGCATCTGGTCCTAGTGAACTAAGGCATGATTTTAACGCTCTCAGTGGATAGCATTTGATGATTTGTTCATGTAGCTTGTGACAATAATTGTTCAACCATTCATGTATTTTGAACAGATAAAATAAAAAATAAACATTAACTCTAATATACTTAAGTACATAGTAAAATATGACCATAAATCATTGGACTCTATGCATTGGTTCCCATGTTTTCTACTGGATATCAATGGTTTTTTAAGAAAGCTTTCTATGCCTTCTGCAGCCTGCTTGCGATCCATTAACAACCTGCAGGGACTCTAAAAACGGCTTCTTTGTTTAGTTCTTCTGCCTTTTCTGTTAGGGTTTAAATTGGATATTTTATGTTTTGTGTTTTTCATACTTATAGTTTTTTTTCACATGTTTTCAATTAAAGTTTTAATTCCTTCAAACCACACCAGATCAGTTCAGCTGGGCCAAAATATTTGGTCCAGACAAAACCTTGTTCAAGTGCAGCCGAATGGCGACTATGCTTATAAGACAAAAAAGTTTATTAAATGTGCTGCTTTTCAAGATAGAAGCAAATACATACTGGCTTAAAAAATTATTGATGCAGAAACAGAAGCACTTCCCAGGAAATGCAACCATTAGATCAGTCCAAATGTTCAGTATTATCTATCATTGTAATAGCAAAATCTTACTAAGTACAAGTTTAGTTTCCAGAATAGTCAATCAGCTCAGCATGTCATTAAAAGAATGACTAAAGCATTATCACAAAAAATAGTTGTGACAAGAAACCAGAATCTGCTGATGTTTAGGTATTCTTACTACAGAAACAATTTTCAACCAAATACAAGGAATAAAGATCAGGACTTCAGCTACCATGTGCTTTTTCCACTTCCCACACAACAAAGCAACGTTAAGACAAAACTAATTGTCAGAAGGGTGATAGTAACAAGGTTAAAAGAAATACCTGCAAAGTTGTCGCAAAAGAGAAGCACGATGTAAATATGCTTGCGTAAACTTTGGATCAAGTTCAAGAACTTTATTTAAATCTTCAAGTGCCTCAGAATGGTGCCAACGCTGAATGTTTGCAGCAGCTCGTTTAGAGTAGCCAATAACATTAGCAGGATATAATTCTGCAGAAAGAAGATATTCAATCAACAAGGTTCTTTACAATTCCATGAAAATTGTTGTAAGTATGAAATAGCATAATCTGCCCTACATATTCTCTATATTCTGGGGCATTTATCATATATAAGCGTGTTTGTATTACCGCATCTAAGAACAAACAAGATGCAACCTCTAAAACTCTAAAGCTTTTGTAAGACATGAGCATATTAGGTGTTAATAACTTAATAACCTATGTCACAAGGTTCATGTTCATGTTCAGCAAAGAAAAGATTGAGAACAAATTGGTGGAGTGATAAAATTCAGAAAAAAAAATTGTGATTGAAGTTCAAATATTATAAAATATATATTTTCCATTTTAATAACTTATACTAAAATCTAATAAAAACCTAAATGCTGATTCAAATTAAATATTAATAATTTTAAATTAATTATTAAATCTTTTAAAAAAATAGATTTATCATAAAACTTAATAACACATTATAAACAATTAAAAAATATTAATATTAATGATAATTTATATATATTAATCTAACTTTAGATTTAAAACTTAAAATCTAAAAGAATACAAAATTAAAATTTTGACGCTATACACAGGTTTGTCCCCATGGAGAAGATTCACACCACATGAGATCCATTTCTGCAGCCACAATGGACTATCAACTGCTGGATAGTCCAATATGGACAACACAAATGGCTTAGATTGCCTTGTGGCAGAGTAACTATTCATTGCAGCTTATATATCATTGCAGGTTCTGATTGACTCCACTGCCACTGTAGCCCAATGTGGAAACCGAGAATGCTGTAACCTGCCCTTGCTGTTCTGGATAAATAGACTAGTATTGATAAACTTTGCCCCATTCACAATATTCACCCACCGTCCCATGATAATTTTAAATTAATTATAAAATCTTTTAAAAAAAATAGATTTATCATAAAACTTAATAACACATTATAAACTATTAAAAAATATTAATATTAATAATAATTTATATATATTAAATCTAACTTTAGATTTAAAACTTAAAATCTAAAAGAATACAAAATTAAAATTTTGACGCTATACACAGGTTTGTCCCCATGGAGAAGATTCACACTACATGAGTTCCATTTCAGCAGCCACAATGGACTATCAACTGCTGGATAGTCCAATATGGACAACACAAATGGCTTAGATTGCCTTGTGGCAGAGTAACTATTCATTGCAGCTTATATATCATTGCAGGTTCTGATTGACTCCACTGCCACTGTAGCCCAATGCGGAAACAGAGAACGCTGTGACCTGCCCTTGCTGTTCTGGATAAATAGACTAGTATCGATAAACTTTGCCCCATTCACAATATTCACCCACCGTCCCATGCACAGAAACAGCCCCACAACAGAACAAATGAGATGGAGATGGAACGCATGTGGATGAAAAATAAAAACCCTTAAAAGCTTTTTTTTGTTGTACACATTATGGCTGCATTTGGAGGCGAATTTAAAAACAATTGTGGTTTTGTTCAAATTTGCCAGATTCCCAATTTCATGGATGAAAATTGGCAAACCCTGTGACATAGTTAATAACTATCTTTTAATTCTAAAGAACAACATTTTGAGGAAAAAGACTGTTTATATTCAGTCAATTGGCATCAACCGTGACAGAGATCTTAAATATATATGTACAAATATCGCAAAGAGAATGTCTCTTATATAAGCAATATGGTTTACAGTGTGTTCATAACATCATGCACGAAGTCCACATCAGTATACTAGCTGTTTGGAAATCTGACATTTTCAAAAGATTCTGAAGCGTGACCAAAAAGTATTAGCTGACAAAAATATAAAAGACTAATCACCCTTAATATTCTCTCCCTTTCTTTGACTGTTTTAGACAAAAGTTCCAAACATTGGATCATGGATACCAGCATTTATCTTATCTCAAAGAAGTGGGAAGTAACTTTCCTAGGGAGAATAACAGACACTTGAAAAAGGTGTTTAAAACCAGAGCTGGGGTCATGATACATGCAATCAAAATGGTGCTAGGCAACAAGTTAATAACAACAATCCATAGATACAGAATAAACACTGATGTGGCTTCAATGTTCATTGGTGTGCTGTTGGATTCTGCTGAGTCAAAGTAAATAGTAAGGGCAAAGGTGAGATCCCTGATACACAACCACCAGCGCAGTGTGCTGGAGATCATTATTGCAGATGTTCCAGGCTTGGACTTCCCTCCATCAAACAGCATCTTGCAGATAAGCATTGGGACTATAATGGGTCCCTGGACCCCCTTCATCCCTTCCAATGGTTGTCCAGAGGTGGCACTAAGGCATAAGGCAAGTCCTACAGTTGAATTTTTGAAATGTATTATTGGGGTTACCCCTATCAATGAGATCAACTTGAGCTTTGCCCTACTTGAAGAGGATGACGAAAATACTGCATAAAGCTTTGGGCTTGTGCTTGGTATTGATAACTATCGTTTTGTATTAGTGTTCATATAGCATACTCCCTAGCAGTATTTGGAGAAAGGCCACTTTGTCTCTACTAGCCTCTACTTCAGGATTATTTTTCACTCTCCACCCTCACAAAAGGGTTTTTGTAATTGTCTGCCTTCCCTATAAAGGGGCACAATACTATTGTAAGTATGAATACAAAGGGAGTGACTGCCAAGATCACAATTTACCTACTGAAAATAAAAATAAATTATAATAATTATAATTTAATATGTAGAATAATTAATTACATAATTAAAATAGTCTATATAAATTAATAATGATATTAATTAATTTATGTATATTATAATTATTAGTAATATAAATAATTAAATATCAGTTAATATTAACATAATTATTATTAATTTATAATATTGTTTGTTATATATAAATTAATTAATTATCATTATATTAATTAGAGTTACGAACTAGCATAGATATCTTAAATACATCTAAGAAGCAACTAACCTATGTAACAAATTCAATCTAGGGGCCTCCATACTGATATCTCTCCATGTATTTTAGATCAACGTATTTAAGATATCTATGCTACTTAAGTTAACACTAGCATGATTAAAATAAATTAGCATCTCTCCCTAAAGATTAACTTGGAGAAGCTGGGAAGCACAGAAAATTACATGCAGTCCCCCCTTAATAACATTTTTCTTCACCCTTGCCGGTATTGGCATGGTGTGATGGTTTATAGGTGGCATTGTTGTTCTTTCCACCAAGGTTCAAATCCCGTTGGGGTGGTATTGTTGAATGGTTGTATCCGGTCCATAGCTCCGGTCAAAAGCATTTACCCCTTGAATTAAAAAAAAACATTTTTCTTCACCCTTTAAAAAATCCGGAGATGAAGGATAACTCTATGAAGGGCTAAGTGAAGATTTGACAGCCTAATCACAACAGTGATAACTGAATGAAGATGGAAATTGTTGAAGCTAATATGATATAATGGCAATGCTCCAAAGGCAAGAGTGTTGTAGACTAACAAAAATGCTTCAAACAAAGAGAGATGTCACATGTTGACTATGCAGGAGATAAACTAAGACGAAACAAAAATCATCAATCTACTTATCCACCAAACAGATCCTGGTAAAAGACCAGAACTAAGCACCAAGAAAGTTATAATACAATGTTGTCCCATTAGTTATGCACTCGAAGTGCAAAATCCGCTACTATGCAGAACAGTTGACATGATGATGATGCATCTAAATTGTGGTTGAAACAAAAACATAAGACACCTGCAAAGAAAATTAAAGATGAGGCCATGACTTATCAACATTTCATCCATGAGAGAGATGAATTGTCCAAGTTGGACAATGCTTTTGCCACTTCCTCTTTTAATGTCACATCTCAACCCTATGCTACATTTACTTTTCAATATATTGATGAGACTATTGGACACATTTATGATTGCTTGATTATCTGGTATCTACAAGTGCATGATTGCTAAATTTCATGGTTAGTCGTGATATATTGAAATGAAATGGAAATGATTATCATGTTTTTGATTATGAGTTTAATTTCTTGGTTTTGAGTACTAACCTATTAACATGCAACTGAGTGCGACTGAGCGCAGGAAAATGAGCGGGAAATTGTCGAAGGTGAGAACATGACTGAGGTAGGGGTTTCCTATCCGTTTGATAAATGAATGGTAGGATGGAACCCCGAGGCATTCACACACTCACATAGTTGCATTCTCTTGCATTGTGTTAATATTGATTGTGATATTGTTGTGCATAATGAGTACATTTATTTATGATTTGAAAGTTAAATTACTTGGGAAAATAAATGTATTTCGTATGATTCTATGTTAATTATTTTTTTGAAAATTAAATAAGTGAATCAATGGAAATAATTTTTTACCTTATTATTTTTATTATGTTTGTAAGTGGAAAATTAAAAGAACATAATCAAGTATTGTTTTAAAATTTGAAATTAAATTGATTATATTTATATAAATAAATAATAATATAATAAAAGTATTATTCTTAATATATATAAATATGTAAAAATATATATAAGATTATTATTAAAGAAAAATAATAATTATTGCCTGAAATATAATTATATATATTTAATAATAATTTAATATTATTATTTATATATATAAAAGAATAAATAAAAGGTTTTATTATATATATTAATATATTAATATATCTGTATGTATGAAAACAAGAGAAATGGCGGAGCCTCGGAGGAACTAGGGTTTTCGCAGGCACCATGGCCTGCAATATGAGGGAGGGCAAGCTCGATGGCCTTTCAATAGGAGGAAGAGGGGGAGTTCTAATCACGTAGGTAGGCACAATGGTTATGCTAAGGCTTGGCAGGTTCCGGGTAATCAGAAAGACAGCTTTGGGGGTGCTGGTTTTTCCTCACGCTCATATGCGGTGGTGGCGGGTAGTGGTGAAAGGTTTTGTTCCACGTACTCGAAGGGGCGTGTGGATTTCAAATCGTCGGAAAAAAAATTCTGGCAGCCAAAGAATCAGACAGAAAATGGAGAGCCAAGCCAGGTAATAAAAAATTTTCTTCACACTACAATGGTAACTCTTTTGGTAGATAACAATGAATGGAATGACTCTGTGAGTACGTTTAAAGCGCGTGCTTTCTTTGTGCGTTGGGGAGGGCATTGGCCGGCACTCACAAAAGTGAAGGAGTGGTGTGATGCAAACTGGGGTAAAGGGTGTGATGTTAAAACTTTGGAAAATGGGTTTTACCTGGTAGTGTGCAAAACTGGTCAAGATAAAGACTGGATTTTAAGTAGTGGCCCTTTCACAATGGAGGGCAGAGGTCTGTTTATTTTAGACTGGACCCCAAATTTCGATCCGAATAAGGCGAAGGCTGAGGAGCTAGATGTTTGGATTAGCTTGAAAAATCTCCCACAAGAATATTGGGATCAGGAAACCCTAAGAAATATTGGAAACAAACTGGGAATTTTTGTAAAATCGGAGATAATGGTAGAAAAAGCGGATTGTAGTATGTTCCCAAGGATTTGTATTCTAAGACAGATAATCCACCCTTTACCGAAAATGATAGAGCTGAAATCTGGTGAAGGTGTGTGGTGTCAAAATCTGGTAGTGGAGGATCATAGAAAGTCTGTTGGGAGTGGGGTAGGTGCTAAGTGTGTTGAGGTCCCGAGTTGGCAGGCTTCAAAAGGGAAAGGTGCTATTCAAAATTTGCCTGCGAAGGAGGTGATAGCCCTCATAGAGGCTGTGGCTGATGAAGAATGGCGAACGTCAAAGGAATGGGGATCATTGGAGTGTCTAATGAAAGGTTTAAATCAAGAAATTGAAGAGGAATCCCTTTCATGGGATTTTAGGAGAAAACAGGAAATTGTTTATATTCATGAAAATGAATGTGTTTTGAGTGTTCAAAATCTAGCATCTGATGGGTTGTTTTCGTGTGCGGTCAAAAGGTTTGGTGAGGGTGTGGAAACAGAGTTAACTCTAGCAACCCCAAACAGAATCACGAAGGTCTCAAACACAAAGAGGAGTAATGTGGTGGAGGTACCTACTAAAACTCTCACATCTCTTTATGGGGAAGAACTAGGCAAACCTCAGGATCAGGTCATTTCGAATGACTTTGGGCTGGGCCGTATTGAAAAACCTGATGAAGAGTATCCTCAACAATTTTCAGTTAATGGAAGCATGGAGCAGATGGGTGATGCGCTACAGGTTGAAGAGGACAGTCCAGGTGGTTCTGTTGGGTTAGTGTTTAAGGACATTCCAATTTCCCCTATTCGAAATTTAGACAGGGCTTTTGAAGGAGTCAAAGACAGTGGGGGATCTTTGGAAGGCTCGGGCTTAGAATCAGCTTCAGAGTCAGAGGAGGATGGGGAAGATCTACTGGGCTTTAATGACCAAATTGGGCTAGTGGAGAAAAGGTCGCTAGACCAATCCTTAGCACAGAATAGTAAGGTAAAGGTTGGAGAGAAGCATAGGCGAGGCCCTAAAACTAACAAGATGCGCCTTGAAATGGCTGGGAATGCACTAGGTCAAAGCAAATTGAGATCGAAAAAAGGCTATGCCTTTTCCTGGCAGCCATGAAAATCCTATCGTGGAATGTTAGGGGCTCCAATGCCCCTGACAAAATTCGTTTGATCAAGCGTTGTTTTGATCAAACGAGGCCGAGTATTGTGTTACTTCAAGAAACGAAAATAAAGGAAAAGGATTTTGATTGCTTCCTAAAATGTTTTGGAAGGTGGAATGGTTGTCTCTCTGGGGCTGTTGGGGCCTCTAGTGGCCTTGGGATTTTGTGGGAGGAGGCTCTTGTTAATGTCAGAATGGTGAGGCAAGAAAGGTGTTGGCAATGGGTCAGTGTTGCTTCAAAACAGCTAAGAGCCAGCTTTGAAATCATTAATGTATATGGGCCTTCAGGTGGAGCTCAGAAGTATCAGTTATGGCAGGAGTTCTCTAATGTTTTGAGTGTTGAAAGTGACAGAATTTTCGTCCTAGGTGGTGACTTTAATGCCATCCTACAATCGTCAGACAAGCTTGGTGGTGTTTGTTGGGCTAGTCAAAGCCAGAAGGATTTCGGTGCCTTTGTCCTGCAAAATGGGCTTTTTGAACTCCCATTTAGAAATGGGGCTTTCACTTGGACGAATAGAAGAAGTGGTTTTCTGAACATAGCAGAGAAGCTGGATTGCTTCTTCCTGGCAGGGGATTGGGCGGCGCAGCAATGGTTATGTGAAGCGGAGGTAACTCCCATAACAGGATCGGATCATTATCCGATAGGTTTGAGAATTCAAGAGGAGTTAAAACCGGCAAGGTGTCCTTTCAAGTTTGAGGCAATGTGGTTGCGAGCTGAGGGTTTTCAGGAGCTTGTGGCAGATTGGTGGGAAAATGCTCCTGAAAGGTCTGGAACCAAAGCATATATCTTTTTTAAGAAGCTTCAATTTTTAAAAGAACAATTAAAAAAGTGGAATAGGGAATCTTTTAAAAATATTTTTTCTGAGAAGTTAAGACTAGAAGAGGAGTTAAAGATTCTTCATTCGAAAATTATAGAGAAAGGGATGTTTGAAGAAGATTTTGAAATGGAAAAGTCTTTGAACAAAGCTTATTTTGAAATTTTAGCTTGTGAAGAGGTTTTTTGGAAGCAGAAATCTAGGAAATGCTAGCTAAAAGCAGGGGACAGAAATACAAAGTTTTTTCACAACTCTGCGAAAGTGCGCAGAGCTAGTAATAAGATTTTTGAAATCAAGAATAGTGATGGGGGTTTGCTGTCTGATAGTGCTCTAATAGCCAAAGAAGCAGTAAATTTTTTCTCAGGGCTTTGCAAGGCGAACAGTAGGGAAGAAAATCAAGATTGGAAGCTTTTGGAGAACATTCCTAATGTGGTTTCTAATGCACAAAATGCCATGTTAATGGAAAAAGTATCTTTAAAAAGGTTGTTTTTGGGCTGGGGGGAGATAAGGCTCCGGGGCCAGATGGCTTCCCTGCCTTTTTCTTCCAGAAATTCTGGAAAATTTTAGCACAAGATGTATGGGAAGTGGTGGAAGAATCCAGGAGGAGTGGGTTTGTTTTGAAGGACTTGAATAATACTTTTATTGCTTTGGTTCCAAAAAGATCCAAACTGGTGTCGTTTGAAGACTTCCGCCCTATTTCTTTATGTAACACAATTTACAAAGTCATTTCAAAGGTGATAGCCAACAGACTTAAAAAAGTTTTACCCTCGGTGATCTCGGTAGATGGTGGAAGAATCCAGGAGGAGTGGGTTTGTTTTGAAGGACTTGAATAATACTTTTATTGCTTTGGTCCAAAAAGATCCAAACTGGTGTCGTTTGAAGACTTCCGCCCTATTTCTTTATGTAACACAATTTACAAAGTCATTTCAAAGGTGATAGCCAACAGACTTAAAAAAGTTTTACCCTCGGTGATCTCGGTAGAGCAAAGTAGTTTCTCTCCAAACAGGTCTATTTTTGAAGGGGTAATAGTTGTTCATGAAGCTATTCATTCGGTAAGGATGGCAAAAGTGGAGAAATTTATGGTGAAACTGGATATCAAACGGGCTTATGATGAAGTAAATAAGGGTTTTCTCTTAAAGGTCCTTGAGAAGTTTGGCTTTTGCAATGAGTAGGTGGCATGGATTCAAAGCTGTATCAGCACCCCTCGGTTCTCGGTGTTGTTAAATGGGAGCCCCCAAGGTTGTTTTGAATCTAGTAAAGGGATGAGGCAAGGAGACCCCATCTCTCCTTTCCTTTGTATTATTCTAGCTGAATCTTTAGGGCGGTTGATTGTAAAGAAAAGATGTAATGGGCAGTGGAAAGGCATTGCTGTTGCGAATGGGGTTGATCCGATTTCACATCTACAATTTGTTGATGATACCTTTCTCATGGGGGATGCAACCATTAGAGAAGCTCGGGTGATGAAAGCCTCTCTAGATGGGTATGGGGAGGCTTCTGGACAATGTATCAATTGGCGGAAATCTGAGATTTTCTTCTTTCAGGTTCCCATAGCAAAATAGGCTGAAATCTGTAGGATTCTGGGTATGCGGGTAGGCTCACTACCAAGTAAATTTTTAGGTATTCCTCTTTTTGGGGGATCTAACAAAGCTGGAATTTGGAAGGATTTGATAGACAGCTGCTTAAACAGAATGGATGGGTGGAAAAGTAAATGGCTAACGGCTGCTGAGCGTTTACTTATGTTAAAAAGTGTGATCTCGGCCATTCCAGTATTCTCAATGATGTGTTTGAAAATTCCGAAGAAGGTGGTGAATTCAATAGGGCAGAGAATGCGGAAATTTTTTTGGAATGGTGCAAATGATCAAGATAAGATACCTTTGTTAGCGTGGGAGAAAATTTGTAGTTCAAAAGCAAAGGGAGGAGTTGGGTTGAGAGATTGGCACTTAATGAATGAAGCTTTAGGTGGGAAGCTGGTCTGGAGTATCTACACAAACCCTGATCTCTTATGGGTTAAAATCCTAAAAGCTAAATATTTGGATTCGATGGCGGATAATCGGATTTTAACCATTAGAAATCCAGTATAGGGATCGGCTATTTGGAACTTTATAGTTTCTTGTAGGCCAGTGATAGTTAATCACATTACTTGGCAAATTGGGGATGGACTTCATGCGAAGTCCTGGGATGACTCGTGGAATGGGTATCCAATTTTAAAGGATGTTGAAGGCTCACAGGATCTAAGACAATTTTTATCCAAAAATGGGGTGACAAAGTAAGTAACTATTTAGAACTTAAGCGAGGTCCTTTGGGCCAGGAGTGGGGTTGGAAAGATGTTAGTTGTGAGGAGCTTTCAGATGCCCAAATTCAAAAAATGAAGTTTTTGAGGGGGCGTCAAGTACTCCCAACAAACACTACGGACAAAGTGGTATGGTGTGGGTCAGTTAATGGGAACTACTCGGTTAAGATTGGATACCAGCTTTTGGACTCTGATGAGGGTGAGGTTTTTTGGGCAAAGAATTTGTGTTGGAGTAAGGAGTGTCTACCCAAGGCTGGTGCTTTTGCTTGGTTGGCAATGAAGGGAAGGATTCTTTCGGGAGAAAGGAGGAAGCGTTTGGGTATAGCTAGGCCAACAAAGTGTGTTCTTTGTGAAACGGCTGAGGAGACTATTGATCACCTACTTTTACAATGCAAAGTTGTAGCTACTTGTTGGGACTCCCTTAGGTTAAAACTTGGTTGGCAAGGTCCCTGGCAAAATTCGGTGAAGGGTGTTTTTGAAGGATGGCCACATCTTTCTGGCTCGTCCCTCTTCTCAAGTATCTGGGTTGTAAGCCCGTCACTTGTGATTTGGGAATTATGGAAGGAGCGAAACAGGAGGATTTTTGAGGATAAAAAAGATACAGTTCCTAGAATCAAAAGCAGGATTGATCAAGCAATCACGGAAGTGGTGAATGCTTCGGTTGCACAATTTCATCATCAAAAGTATTTGTTTTCAGTGGAGGATAGCAAGTTTCAAAGGTCATGGCCAGGGCTAAAGGTAAAATTTGGGCATTTGGCGTTGGGGTTCGGAGGGGATCAAATGCCTTCGAAGGTGGTAGTATGGGAAAAACCGAAGGAAGGCTAGCACAAGGTAAATTTTGATGGGGCTGCAAAGGGTAACCCTGGGCCTTCAAGAGCAGGGGCTATTATTCGTGACAGTCTTGGAAATCTGGTTGCTTTTGGAGCTTGAAAATTGGAAGATGGGTCAAATAACGTTGCGGAAGCAAAGGCGGCCCTTCTGGCTGTAGGTTTAGCGAAATCTTTGGGGATTAAATATTTGCATTTAGAAGGTGATTCTCTGTTAATAATCCAAACAATAATTAATGGTGGCGTTTTGGCTTGGCATTTGCAAGCTTTCATTCGAGCTATCCTAGGGGTTTTAAACACTTTTGAAAAAGTTGAAGTAAGTCACATACGTCGCGCGGGTAATGGAGAAGCTAATAGCCTTTCCAAGTGGGTGACGTCTTTTGATGTGATTGGGGAAACAAGGATGGAGGACTTCCACCAGGTGGATGTGTCAGGGTTTTGGCTTTAATTTTACTTTAATTCTTTATTCTTTGGTTGTGGTACTCGCGAGTGAAGCGTGAGATCGAAGATGGACGGATTGCGAGTTAAATGGCTTAATGAGGGGCACTACAAGAGGACAAACGGTAACTGCAAAGGCAGATGGGTCTTCACTTATGAAGCGGGTTGGTGTGCGTTGGATGTGACCGCCAGGTTTATCTACGCGGTTTTTCATGCTGACCGGACAAGACATTTTGAAGTGTAATTTTTGGACGTAGCATTTTTTAAATGGGTTTCTGGCTCGCACAAGTGGTGTGGATGTCACAGTATTAATTGGTTTTGACAGGGGAAGGAGGGGTTGGATGTATTGCCAGTTGGTCGAGGTGATGGCCTTTTAATACAAGCAAGTGCAGCATTTGGTCATCAACTCAAATTATAATTTGATGAAAGCTTTCGAGCGGGGTGCGGGGAAGACTGGTTTGCCGGAATTTTCTGAAAGCAGGGGAAATGGAAGCTATGTATGGTTTTTCGACAAAACTCCAGCAGCAAGGTTTCTTTGGTCCAGTGTCGAAGTTCAGATTGAAGTACTTGTTGAAAAATCCGCATGACAAGGTGATAGAAGCGGTGCTGGAGGCACTAGGATCGCATTTTATGGAGGCCACTCATAGAGGGCGTTTGAACGTTGGTATTGCCTCGATGTTGTTTGCGTGGGGTATGGAATTGAATGAAGAAATTGGGGTGATAAAATGGGTAATGAGATCTCTGTTTGTGGAGGAACTGCTTGGGAAAATGGAATCCTTGGTAGAATGGGCTGTTTCGGGGAAAGGATATGACATTTCGGAAGGCGTCGAGGATGTAGATGAAGCCACAGAAGAAGGCCTAATTCCTTTCGTGAGGTGGCGGATACGAGTGGACAGAGATGTCTATAAATTGGAAATTTTAACGGCCTGGGAGAACCTAAAACATGTGCTTCAGCAGCAAGAAGATGCAGAGCGGCGGGAAGGAGTAGACCTGACTAATAGGCTACCAAGGCGAAGGCGGTTTGCGAGCAGGGGAAGAGGAAGAGGTGGGAGGTCAGCCAGAAATGTTGCTTAAGTTTGTAAGGTGATCGCTGATAAAAACGGAATAGATATTTTTGTTTGAAAGGTGGCTCGTTTTGGGGTGAAAATGCGGGGGAGTGGAAGGAATGGTGTAGGGAAAAGGGCGAGCACAAGGACAGAAGGAAAGCGAGCGTCGCAGGATGGAGATGGTGTTTTTGGTGTGCAGTGGGCAGAACGTACAGAGTAAAATGCAATTATCTTAGCCCTTTGAAAATTGATGTTTTTTGAGCTGTTGATACAGCAAATCTCGAAAAGTTTGTATGAATTATGGGAAAGTGGGTTTGTAGGTAATGTAAGGGTAGAGCTCTCCGACTTATTGGATGGAGCAGTAGATGTTTCATGCTAAATGGCCCTATTTTTTGAATTGTACTTTTTTGAAGCTTATTTCTATTAATAATAAAATACCAATATTTACCGACCAAAAAAAAAAATAAAAGGTTTTATTTTCAATATAATTAGCCTGAAATACATTTATACATATTTATTATTTAATAATAATTTAATATTATTATTCATATATATAAATAAATAAATAAACTGTACTTTCAAAATAATTAAATAATTATCTAAATTTATAAATAACTAAATATAGAAATAGAAAGCTTTAATTATAAAAGTAAAAGGCTAAAATAAAAATAAAATAAGGCATGAAGGAAAATGAAATTATAACTTAGGAGAATCACATGGGCTAAAAATAAAGGTAACAAAAGTAAAAGAAATAAAAAGAAAAAGCAATTCTAATAGTATAAATAAATAAACTATAGTTAAACTAGGGCATGCAAAATAAAAAGAGAAAGAATAAAAGAATACAATAAAATTAAAAACAAAGACTTTTAAATAAAAAATATGCACCAGTTCTAAAATTAATAAAGTAAATATAGTAGTGGGTGGCTGGGTGGGCGTCTCTCCACAACAAGGATGTGGAGAGACCGTGTCTATCGGTGTCCAGCACATGGAAGGAAAGCAAACAAATGGATTTGATTGGGTCACTTTGGGGGTTCGAGACTTGCGTGGCTGATGAGGTAGCCTCCATCTCGTGCAATTTCAAATTGGAGTTGGCCAAGGATATTTGATAGATTTTGTACCTCGCTCGTGCCCATTGTGGTGGATTGAAGGCTAATAATTAAAAAAGGTTAACAAAGAAACAAGCCTCAATATTTGGCGGCCAAGAGTAATCATGTTTGCGTCCCTGTTAATTTGGGCTTGATCTCCTGCTGTTGGAGCTCAAAGGAATGTCGTTGGTCAGACACCGCCAAATCACGACCTATGGTGTAAGTTTTCTGAAGAAGTTGCTTTCGTTGGAGCCGGTAGACGAGTTCGAATGGGTGGCAAAATTTGATTAGTTCGCCAAGATGAATGGCTTCTAACCAGTGCTTGTGGTGTCAGGTCTGTTGGTGTCTGGTAATCATATAATGTGTCTGTCAATTGCTTTAGTAGCTTGTCAGTAATATAGTTTAAAGATGGTTTCTCACGGGTATGGCGAAGATTGCCCTAGTATTAATATAGCAAGTCTTGGGAGTTAGTCCGTTTTGTTTTTGGTCTGCAAATTTTGGGTGGCCTCTTATGGCTTTTCAAGGAAGGTGTTATTGTTGGTCTGAAGGGGATTTTGGTTCCACAAACCCTACGAATGCAGACGTTCTGTATTTTTTTGGCATATAATATAATACAATCTCTCTTACGCATCAAAAAATAAATAAATTAACTATAGTGAAACGAAACATATCAAACCTTGGTGATACTAAAATAGGGAGGAAAAATAATAAAAGGTTGGGGCGAGACTTCAGAAAACACTACACAGCTTCTAGCAAATAGGAGAACACAGGAATCAGAGCATTGACAAACTGGTTGGAAGATCAACGAATTCTGGAAAGATTTTTCTATTTATTTGCCGGTATCTGCCAAACTATTCAGTGTTGCCTGCAAATGTTTTCTAATGCTCTCTGTGCTAGTTTAAAAGTTAAACAATCCTAGCTGGAAGCTGTACCGTATAACTTGACCAGACTAAGCCACAGCTGTAGAGAAAGTTTGGTTGACTCAATAATGAAAGCAAACATACTCTTTATAAGCTGTTAATTTTCCAGCAAAGTCTACCCATTTTTGCTCAAATCGAATTGTTGTTTCAACTTTGTTCTTTGTACAGTTCCAAGTAGGGTGCTGTTGTTATACCAAAACCTATTTAAATTTGACATTTTAGATGGCTATAACATTCATATCAACCATTTTTTTTGCTGTTAAAAACAGGAATAAACCAGAACCTGAGATCTTTGCACTTTTATTTGGCTGCTTTAAAACCTGCACTATATTTTTCTATGCCATAAGTCTCCTTGTAAGCCGCAGCCTATGTTAGAATGGGTCTTTGTGCAAACCTGAATTTCTGCCTAAATTTAAAAATAAAACTAGTATTGCAATTACATTATTTAATGCATGACAATGAAAATAATAAATGCTTGTAAAAGGAATTCAATTGTATGTATGTAATTAGTTTGCATGTAAGGTATAGTGAATTGCATGTCAATTATTTATTTACCATCGCATGCATGAGAAAATTGAAATAGTGAAAGACACATAAAATCATTTGCATGAAAGAAAGGAGTATTGATTTATTTTATGAAAATATGCATGTTATTGTATTCTATGTGTGTACTAGGTTTACCTTCCAAGATAGGGTGTCGAATATGGGTTAACAGCTATGTTACCGGATTCGCTCCTACAGGCTCTGAGTTCGATTCGGGTCTGGAATTCGGGTCCGGTCCGGGAAAATTCGCGGTGGGTCCATTTTTCTGACTGTGGGTTCGGCCAGGGTTTGGACCCTTGACTGTGGGTCTGAACAAGGTTCGAAGATTTTGAACCCGGGTTCCATTCCGCCCCCAGGCGCGTTTTTTCACTTTTTTTTTCATTTTTTTAATACTCTTTTGACTCTTTTTTGACTTTTAATGACTTTTTTATTCTTTCTAACCCTAATACTTGCCTCAAAAACATGAAATAGGTAAAGTGATACTCATTTACCAATTTGTGAATGAGAAAAAAGGATTTTTTGCCTCCATTGCTGAACTTTCTCTTTTGCTTGCACAAGCTGGAATAGACTTGAAGGCTGATCGTAGATTGTTCAAAGTTGATTGTTGTGCTATTCCTAAGCACTTGCAAGTGTCTATTCGTTGCTAAGAAGATCGTAGAGCAAGATTTCTTCAAAAGAGGTAGGTTTTTTGAAGTTTTTTGATTATTTTTTTTACATTTTTTTTCACAAGTGAACTTCAACTCTTTTGTTTTGTTTTTTAGTTATTGTTTTGTTTTACTTTTCATTCTTCTAAATGTCTATAACACATGTTCAATTTTTTCATTTTTTTGAAATTAATTAAGTCTTTTAGTTTCAAATTCAATGAATCAATACCAAAATTTCAATATGTTGTGCCTTAGGTATTCACTATTTTGTATTACAATGGCAACCGGTACCTCCTCAGGCTCAATCCAATCTCGTTTCAAAACAAACCCAGCCTCTCCCCTTTGGAAATATGTAGAAATGGTTCAGCAACTTCCAGGTGGTGGAGGATATGTTTGGATTTGTAGTCATTGCCATGTTCAATATTCGAGCTCATACAGTCGAGTAAAAGGGCACTTGTGCGGGATCCCTGAAACAGGCATCAAAAATTGTCCAGGTGAAAACAACGATGGCATTCCAAAAAATATAGTGTTGAAATATATTGTTGAGCAAGAAAAGGCAGACCAAAAAACAACCAGTGGTAAAACAAGCCATCCTTTGAAGAAAGGATCTCGATCCATGAAACCCCCTACACCACCTTCTTATTTTCCACCTACAGAAAGCCATCCATTTATGGACATCCCTCAAGAGCAAACCATGCCCTCTTCAAATAAAAGATCTAAGGGACCGTTGGAAGCTTCATTTCAGAATGAGGCAAGAGAGATTGCTGATCAAGACATAGCAAGATGTGTCTATGCCAATGGATTGGCATTCAATGTTGTTCGTTCACCATATTGGCAAAAAATGGTGAAATCTATTAATGAGGCTCCAAAGGGGTATAAGGGCCCAGGTTTTGAGAAGGTGCGTTGCACCTTATTGGAGAAAGAGGTGAAACATGTAGCAGACTCTTTGAAGCCCATAAGGGATTCGTGGATCGAAACAGGGGTGACCATAGTTTCTGATGGATGGAAAGATGCAAGAAATCGCCCATTGATCAATGTTATTGTTGTGTCCCCTAAAGGGGCAATGTTTTTGAGAGCAGTGGATTGTGAAGGACAGGTGAAAGATGGTCCATTTATTGCTGACATCCTTTGCCAAGCTATTGAAGAAGTGGGCCATCAAAATGTTGTGCAAGTTGTAACCAACAATGCTAGAAATTGTAGGGCTGTTGGGTTATTGGTTGAGGAGAAGTATCCACACATTTTTGGACACCTTGTGCTGTCCACTCCCTCAATCTAATGCTACAAAAAATTGGATCCAAAATTGAGTGGATCAAACAGGTGTATGCCGAGGGCGAAGACATCCAAATGTTTGTCACCAACCACCATATGACACAAGGAATATTTAGACAATTCTCAAAATTGGAGTTGTTGAAGGTAAGTTAATTCTCAATATTTTTAAATTTTTGAATTTTCTTTTAATTTTAATTTTTAAATTTTGATTTTGTAAATTTAAATTATATTTTAATTTTAATTTTGATTTTCAAACAGGTTGTTGAGACCCGTTTTGCCTCCAACACAATTGTGTTGAGACGACTTATAAAGGTTTGTGAGGCACTATGTGCCATGGTAATCAGCCCTAATTGGGTTGTATGGAGGCAATCTAGCAATGAAAGGGCAAATAGGATCAAGCAAAGGATCCTAGATGATGGTTGGTGGGATTGTGTTGAGTATCTCGTCAATTTCACCGAGCCCATACTGAGCATGATCCGACTTGGATAGACCTTGTTTGGGCGAAGTATATGATGGTATCGACTCAATGATTGAGAAGATGAGATCCATCATCAATGCAAAAGAAGAAGATCTTGAAGAAAAATTCTTCAAATAGCTATAGGAAATCATGGTTGATAGATGGAACAAAATGACCACTCCCTTGCATCTTCTCGCTTTTGCATTGAGTCCCAAATATTATAGTCCTGAGATACATTTTGCTTCATCAAGAGTTGCTCCATATAGGGATGGTGAAGTGGCTCAAGGGTACAAGGCAGCAATTTGTAGAATCTTCACTGATCGTGACCAACGTGATCGAGTGAGGGCTGAGTTCATGGCTTTTGCATACTCTGGTAGTGTTGATCAGAATATGGATGCACTTCGAGACAAGTGCAGGGTGGATGCTCATAGTTGGTGGTACTTCCATGGGCAAGAATACATGCACCTCCAACCTATTGCAATTAAAGTTTTATCCCAAGTAAGTTTTATATTTGTAATTTTAATTTTAATTAATAATCTTGTTTATTAAAATTTTGTAACTCTTAACTATTTATTAATTTAATTTGGTCTTAATAGATTGCTAGTTCATCCTCTTCTGAGAGGAATTGGAGCACATACTCCTTCATCCACTCAATAAAACGCAATAGGCTACATTCAAAAAAGGCTGAGGACTTGGTGTATGTGCATTCAAACTTGCGCCTCCTTACACACAAACATAGTTCCTACAAAGAAGGAGACACAAGGAGGTGGGATATTGAGCCAGAGCAGCTTGACTTGGATGCTTCCACAAGTCACTTAGCTGCACTTGATATTGATGATGACTATCAGCCTGAAGCAGCTACTGAGCATGAGAGCGGTAGTGTTAGTGCTAGTGGCAGCACTTGTGCAAGTGCCACTAATGCTATTTGTGGTTCTACACAAAATGTAGCATCTAATGATGCTGATGATGCTGCTTTTTTTGATGACCCATATGATTCAAATTGATCAATAATTATTACTGGCTGATTGTAAACACTTGACATTTTTATGTTTGAAGTTTGAACTTTAATTTATAATTCTATATCATGACATTTGATTTTTGAGTATAAAGTGGTGGTGAATTTTTACTATGTTATTTGACTATTAATATGGTGGTGTATTCTGAACTTAATTACTGCTGCGAATATGTATATATTTCTGATTTTTATATGTTTTTGTATTACCGAACCCAAAACGAACCCAACTCCAAAAAAAAAATTTCCCGAACCAGCGAACCAGGTTCTCAAACCCGAACCCGAACCCAAAACCGAACCGGTAACTTAGGTTAACAAAGGTGGTCAATCCTCTTCTCAAGATCTACATGATACTTTTAGTGCTTTGGCCAAAGCCATGTGTTTATTGAAATAGATGAATTTACCTAGCAAAATTATTATATATTTCTCTACCATAACCTATTTGTGGGACATTGCATGTTCATGTTAGAAATGCATGTATATACATCAGGCTTGCACCGGGATTCCCTCCTGCTTTTTATTTCCAGGTTCTGAGGTACTTCGTGCAGGGTCAGGTATTCTTCATGTTAGGAAGAATATTCTAGGGAAGCATAATTCTTGGTTGGGCAGAAAAGTGCTTGAGCCATGTTCCCGTCTCTTGACTTGCGGATGACTGTGAGGGTCGGTGGCAGCCAGAGACTGTGTTGTATATGTCCTCACATAATTTTGTTGCATCATTATATGTATTGTACTTCAAGATTGTATCTTTAGTTGTTTACATGGCATGAGAGCCTTAATTGTAATGTTGTATATCAGATATTATGTGCATTTACCTGGATTATGCACTACATACATGAGGTTGTGTTATGTAATTTATTTACTTAATGATGTTGTATCAATTTTTATCCATACTTATGAGATATTGAGTTGTTGATCATTTTTTGTGACATTAATTGGGTCACAATCCTTACATTTAAACAGCGATATGATAGGAAGAAAGCTTATGATACCGAGTAGTTTGATCCCAATGATGAAAGCATGATTTACCCTTGCAATAGAATGTGAAAATTCTGTCTTTTGAAGGTGAGGAACTTGAAAATTATGTCAAAGATGACTCTGAAAATGGTTTACTGTGGGTGGTTGCAACATGGAATTTGTTATGCATTCAGTCAGATCCCCTTGATAACCAATATTCTGTCAAAATGGCCAAAAACTAAATTCAATAGAATGAATAGACCCTTGTCCAAGTCTGCCAAGACACCAAATTTTGTATCCCATTCTGCAAGCAAGGTGTAACAGTCAACTGTGTCTAAAGATCTTGCTGCCATGTAGCTTAAGATCTTTCTGCAAGATCGTGTAACAGTCTGTGGTTAAAGATCTTTACATTGACCAGGCACTTATGGGCATTGACCTCAAGCATGTTATGTTTGGGGCAGAGCCACAAGTGGGAGGGCAGCACTTTGAGTGTAAATGGATGGAAAAACTAAGAGAAGAGGTTTTATGGTTGTTTTGGGCAAGGCAAGGTGTGGCTGAAGGCTTCAGACTAGCAGTGATTAATTGACGTAAGGCCCCATACATGGATAGGTTGATCAAGCCAAATATGGCAGCAGCAAGAGACGAATACAGTTTGTCAAGGTTATAACAAAGCCCACCAAGGATAATGATTCTGAGGAAGTTTATTTCCCTCCACAATCATCTCAAGCAAAACATCAAGGCACCTACACTGAAGTTTTTGGAGATGAAGTGATCAAATAGGAAGATTGCTTCAAAACGGTTGCTTTAATTTGCAAATTTCAGATTTTTTGGCCCAACCTGGCAAATCTCCATGAATGACTGACTCTTTACTGGAAGCCTCTAACGAAAGAGGGTTTTTCTATCTTAGCATGCACAAAAGGATGGTTTCCGGTGGGATTCATTTCAGCTGCAAATAGGGATGTCCTGCTAAAGGGAGGCCTCTGGTTCTAAGGAATGGCGCTTCAGGGTTTGAAACCATGGTTTCCATATTTCAACAAAATTACTTAGTCTTCTCCCATTTCACCTATCTGGGGTAAGGCTTCCAAATATGCCCCTTCATTTCTAGAGTTAACAGTGCCTCTCCTCCATTGAAAATTCTCTTGGGCATTCACTCTTTGTTCCTGATCTGGAACAAATTGCCAAACACTTTACTTTTGCTAAAATTTTGGTTGGCATTGATTTATCAAAGAAATTACCCAAAGAAATTTGTTTAAAAGTTGGATATAGAAATTGGCTGCAGCAAATCCATTATGAGGGGATTGCTTTCCAATTCAGCAGAGAACACTCACTCTGTAGCCACTTATAGATATTTTTTCTTCTGTCTTGTTTAACTCCACTTTGGCTCGAACTGAACCATCTACTCCTAAAAGAATGGCATCTCCTTCCCTAACCTATTACTGCTGGTCCTGATGCCTCTGTAATTGCCAAAGGAGATTTGGTCCCAGACTCTCTGTCATGCCCCCCCACCATATATCATAAACCACGACAGTAGCCAGTTTCAAATTAAAGGTAATCACTGGCCAAAGGAAAAGAAAGTGACGACCAAAGAAATATAAAAGGCCGCGATTCTTCAAAGGGCTCAATGGGAGTCAATTAAGGGGAGTATGTCTATGCAGTGATTCCACAAAATTAAATAATTACTAATTATTTAAGTTAAAAGGCAGTGCTTAAAGGAGGAATGCGTAAAGGATGCAATGATTATAAAGGGGTGTGACTATTCAACCCCCCCTCCATTACGAATATATTAAGGAGGTTGAATCATTTGTGAGTTGCATCAATTGGGATCAATATGGAATGAATAAAGCAGATTGGAAAATAAAAGTAAATTAGAAATCAGAATAAGAGATCTATTGGAATAAATATAATTGGGAAGTAAGTTAAATACAATTAGAAATATTTATATATGTGTGTGCGCGTGTGTGTGATCATGCAATATGGTACTTGCAGAAATTATTGATTATTGGGAATAATCTACATGCTTCTCTTTATTATCTGTGATAAGGGATTCGCAGAATAATCTATTTTGAATTTAGAGAAATGATTGCAAAACAGGAAGGCCGATCAACCTTTCGAGTCCACAAGAGGTGAAGGCCCAACATACCCGCTATCATGTACACCACTCAGGGTTAAGCCTCGTGAGCTGGGAGGAATATGTGTGCTCTCGGGCTTGGTGGAAGGGAGGTAGTCTTCATGCTCTTATCAAGCACGCCACCCATAGGGGGTTAGGCCTCATGGGCTAGGAGGCTTATTAGTGCTCCTTGGCTTGATCAAGGAGGACGGCCAACCTCCAAGGTGGACTGAGGGATGGAAGGGTGGCCCACCTTCCATGCTCTCGCAGTACAAGGGTGACCAACCTTGAGACTGCGGTTTGCAAGCATTTCGATGAATTCCTAATAAGATTATTATGGGAATCCATATTGGAATGGCTATTGCATTAATTAGAATTTTGATGTGACTAATGTGCACAGATATAATGACGTTTACTGACTAATAATATATATTTCTAGTGACTAGTATTGTGTGCAAGACCTAAACCAGGATTTATATCTTATAAAGGGCATTTCAATTGGTAAATTTATAATCTTAAATATATTACATTTCTTATTTTGGTTGAAATTGTGGATTTAGGGCAAATTCTAGGAATATCCCAAAAAGGGGACATTACACTCTCCTTCAAGTGATTCTTCAAACAATTCTGCAGATTTGGTTCCAGTCAAACAAAAAAGAAGAGTCCCCCTGTTAAAAACACACATCTTGGAAGCAAGCTGATGCTTCATTCTCGTGCCAAAAAGGGTTGGCTTTGGAGATTCCATTGAAAACATGATATAACGAAAAGCAAATAATAGTTTTATTTGGGAACAGACCATTGCATCCCTGCAAAGGGTTTGAACTTTTCTGATTATTCTTATATATTAAAAGGGAGAGGGCCCTCATCCCTCACTTTACCGATCAAAAAAAAAGTCCCCAGTCAGCAACACTAATTTTTCAACCATAAATTCATGTAATGTTAATCATTACAAGCCAGTGTACAGCATTATTCTTTAAAATACTACTAATCAACATGTAAGCAAATGAATTGAATCGTAATAATGTTATATGTTGATAGCTACCATTTTAATGGGGAAAAAAATCCACCTGATGGCTTCCCTAGCATTGCAAGTTTATTTTTCAAGTTAAAATTTAATTAATATGATTATATGAAAACTAAAATATCTAAAAAGGAAGGGAACTTACCGATATACAAGGTATATTGTTTGATGGCTAACGTGTACTCCCCCTTTGAAACATAAGTGTCACCAGCTTGTAAATATGACTCTATGTCAAACGAAAAATGTTAGCAAAAAGGCTACTAGCAGATTTTGTTACAATGACAAACTTAAATTCCTGTAAGAGGACAAAATGTACACAATTGAGTATTTCAAAATCACCAAAACTTCTTTTAGATGAAACTTATCTAAGGTTTGTTACTGAACTACCTTGAAGAAACTCATTTTCTCTTTCATTGTATTACCTTAAATAATTATGACACTGTTAACAATCAAAAATGATGAAAGAAAATCTCATCTTTGTATTAACACTAGTATAGATATCTTAAATACATATATCTAAAAAAATGCTGAGAGATATCAATTTGGAGCTATTTTATTTACTTAAAAAAATTATTTTCTATGAAACTATTTTATTTACTACACTGAGACATAAATTTCATATGCTGTTTATTTTGGAAATATAAACTTTAATATTAAATATTAATATTTTGAAATGTAAATGGCTGTCAAATTTAACGTAAAAGGTAAGAGTTTTTGTTAACACACTCACGCTATTACACTAATGTCTACTATGTATTAAGAACATAGAAAATATTCAACTCAAAGGATAAATAACAATGAAATAGACATGAAAAGCTACTTAGACATCTTTTCCATCTTATCTACTGAAACTACACTGCCAACACAATCATTTGCAGAATGAGATAAGAGTAGCAATTCATATCAAGGATGGTTGCACGAGAATGTAATAATTGCATTTTATTTCAAATGTAGCATTCAATTACTATGCAAGTAGACCAGGAGGACCTTATAAATCAACGCCCCTTCCCTAACTGCTTGTGCTTTATTTCAAAGGCAGTATTCAACTACTATTCAAGCAGACAAGGAGGACCTTATATAAATCAACACACCTTCCATGACTGTGGAAGCACTATTTGAAGGACCAACAATTGTTGATTAGGCTTCAACTGCTGGGTTTAGCTGTTTACAAGCATCCCATAACTTATGCTACCATATCCAACAATTAGAAAAGCAAAATTAAGTCTGCATAAAATGTATTAATATAACATAAGAACTATTTTGCCAGTTTGGGATTGGGTTTGGGTTCAGGCCAGGTCCACATTCAATGCTTTGCCAAAAAAATTTCCATGATTCATTAAGATGGATTTGGCCATACAATACATGTAATATTAAAAAACGAAAAAAATTGGACAAAATGTACAAAATTAAATAGAAGATGCAGCTGATAATCAATAATTCAATGTCAATCATCAAACATTAAAGGTAAATCAAAATGGTTTACATTACTGCATCTGCACATGTAAAATCAATAGAAATCATCATATTGATATTCATTAAGAGCATCAATGTTATCCGCGGGTTTGTTGGAAGGACATGCAGCACCAGTGCCACTCCCACAAGCTGCACCGTGCAAATGGCATTGTTTAGCAGCCTCATGTCCCTCATCCTTGATTGAGACCAAGGAAATTTGTTAGTTAGAGTTAAGAGATTTTTTTGGGGGCGGTCCTAGGCAGATTCTCCGAGGCTCATCCAATGTCCTACTTTGGGCCCTACCACAATTCTCTGGATTCAGCCCAAGTATATTCTCAGGTTCAGGGGTTTTTTTTGTCTTTTTTATTAAAAATAAATTGGATCCCAGGTGGACTCTGACTAAGTTTGAATTGAGTTCACCTACAGTACTGCCCCAAGCCTCTAGATTCAACCCAAGTAGGTTTAGGCATACCCAGGCTGACAATGACATCTCATTTTCAAAGGCTCTTAACCATGCAGACTTCCTACTGAAGCTTGCCTTGAACATGATCCCTCTCTATTGTTATCTAAGTTGCCTTTATCTTTAACCAAGCCACTTCCTGTCCATACTCAAAAAGCTTAGTAGCATAAGCCTCTTCAAGCTAAGTTTGTTGGGCCAACTGGTTTTGAATCCTAGTCCTTTGATGGTCTACATCAATTAGCAAAGTTCTTTTAGCAATCATATCTTTGGTTGCTTTTTCAGACACACGACATTGATTGCACATGGTGCCTTGCAACATGTAGTACTAGTAACTAAAATGATTAATAACAAAAGGTTTCCACAGTCCATGATCAATTAGTGCTGAGAATTGTTGGATTGTAACTGTGTGAACTTGTTTTGCATCAACGTTTCAGATCATACTCCATGATCCATCATCAGGATGAAAGTTCACACAGTTATAATCCAGAAATTCTCAGCACTAACTAAAATGATGTTCAATGGTGAATTGAGTACAATGATTTCAAGGTTCAGCCAACTAAAACCATAACAGTAGGATGAGCTCTAAATGGCTGACATTAATCTGACAATTTTGATGTACTTTTCTCTAGCCAACCTTGGTTCATGGAAGTCCTTACAAACTTCAAGTGACAATCCTCCTCTACAAACTTCTTAATATGGGTTGCCTCCTCTAAGATTAACAAAGATTGAGAAAAGTCCACATTCTAGACCATGTTGGCCACATCAAGCATGGCTTGAGCCATCAACTCCATACCATGTATTTACCCAAGAGCATCTGCAAGGTCCAGGTGAGGAAGTTACACTAAAATA
Organism: Sequoia sempervirens; assembly: GCA_007258455.2. Lineage (NCBI taxonomy): Eukaryota > Viridiplantae > Streptophyta > Pinopsida > Cupressales > Cupressaceae > Sequoia > Sequoia sempervirens. The sequence continues at coordinate 79,180 of VDFB02338902.1, read as the reverse complement.
GTCTCTCAGGGGATGAGAACTATGGCTCAAAGTGGTAAATTCCTCACATGAGTGGTGTTGCTCTTACTTTAGGGCCAGTGGACACTCCACCTATTGAAGTAGCCCAAACAAATCTGCTACAGTGGGAAGTGTGGGTATGGAGTGGAGAGGGCTCAAAAGAGGAATACCCAACATATCAAGAGGAGCACCCAAATGATCCAACCACTCCTCTGTATAGTGGGCCTCATTTGACAGTGGCAAGACAGATTTTGGAGTAAAGGAAAGAGTGAGCGCATGGCTGCCATCTACCTCACTGAGGTTCTCTTCGAACGTACTATCTTCTGCCTCACCAGCTGCATCATCCTCTTCTAAGGTTGTGTCCTCTATCACCTTGTTGCATTTCTTGGTGGTATTTTGGCTATCTTTTGTGGCTCCCTCTTAGCCCTTGGCATCTACAAAATGCGCTCCCACAATGATTTCCATTTGATGATAGATGATCATCGAGTGTTACCTGAGTGTAGACTACATCCAAGAATAGCCTAATGGCATGTTGAGTCATATAAATGCTGTGTGCTTCAGGTGAAGGAACTACTAAGTTAAGGGGGCAACAACTCTCCACAATAGTAAACTTCCCCCTTGCTTAGCACTATCATATAGTATCTGCAATATTAGCCGCATGCATGACACCCACCAAGCTACTACGAACAATGTCCATTACATAGCACCACTCTTTTATGGCCAACTATTCTTTAATCAAACCTCTATTCTCCTTGGCCCACATTCTTTGGTCATATATGTCTTGCATAAGGTACAAACAACATGATCTTTTTGTCCTTAGGTTTGACTATTGTTAGTGGGCTTTTGTACTAACGGTCCAATAAAGTGTACCTCAAACATTTTGAAAAAATCAAGAAGTGTGTAGGCAATTCAAACTTCTTGACACGTGTGCCATGCATATGATTCTTGCTTATCACTGTTATAGCAAGATACTGTCCACACCAGGTAAGATTCAAAATCTTGTGTGCTGAAGTAGCAGATCTATAATATCTTATATTGCATATGATTCTTGCTTATCACTGTTATAGCAAGATACTGTCCACACCAGGTAAGATTCGAAATCTTGTGTGCTGAAGTAGCAGATCTATAATATCTTATATACATTGGCATTTCAAGGGCAGATTTTAATACATGCTCATCTAGTTTATTTGCCCACCAAACCCTTGATTTTGTTGTTGCTAAACTCTACCAGCTGAAAGTTTAGGCATGGAACCTATTTCATTTTTTCAATTTTTTACTACCCTTGGCATCACCTACAGGCAGGAATGTCTATAGCATTCTTGGCGAAGGAGTTGCAGCTTGTGCTGTACGGATCCAACCTTCTTGTAGTGTGTCAATCTTTGCAAAAGCCTTGTCCAAGGTGTTAGCTCTCGAAAACGCAGGTTTGAACCACGAAAGGTCACCAATCTTTCACAACGTTTTAGGGTAACAGACAAGGTCAAAAAGACTTTGGACCTTCTACTCTTCAAGTGTTGCTTGACCTAGGCGGGTATACCTATCCGAATTACGCAAGCTTGGCTCATTATTATCTTTCATGCAATGATTTGTCCACGTTGGCATATGAAAATGAACAAACTAAAACAAATTTGGTATAAATTGTATACCAGTACTCAAAACTAAACCCTAATATGCTCAGTTAACAGATGTAAAAAATATGAGGGAAACTAAAGAATGGAAACAAAAAGACCAGTGCCATACAGGGTTTACGGAGTCAAGAGAAATCTGAAACAAGTACATTGTTTCGGCAGACATTCAAGTTATTTAGCATTTTATGTGGTTTATAACTTGTATAAACATGCAGGATTGTGATTATTGAGTTCTTCTTAATAATCCAATTGACATTCCCTAATTACTATGATCAATCCAAAGAGTTTAATCTTTACTGGAAAGAATCTATTAATTGACCATACAGACGCATCAAATGTGCACTGACGAACTAGGTATAAACTTGTTACACCAATTCGAATAACCAGAAAACACCATTAAGGAGACAACTTCAATAATACTCTTCAATGAATACCATAAACAACCGATACCAAAAACCATTGCACCATAATCAGATTTTCATTGATATCTCCATGATTTTACATATGCGACCAGTCTCATCCTTGCCAAAAAATTGTATCTTACCGTCCCTTCTCCATTCTCTATCCTATTCTACCTATCGCCCGCACAATGTTTTCAAAATGGACATTTATACATTGAGAATATGAAAGGACGCAACCTTTCGGAAATAGGAAATATCAATTACAAAACAAAAGATAGAGAATAATTAAACTCTATTTAGCCACAAATGAGTCTTAGTGAGGTGATCCAAATAATCCCAGCGCTCATATGTGTCGGCATCTTCAACAGCATTCCGGATCGTGATTTCCATCTTGACCATTTCCTCATTTTGCTCGCTAACCTCCTCCAATGTTGTATCCTCTGCAGAAGCCGTCTTCATGATTTCATCCAACATTGACTCACGTTCGTTTTTCCATCTGACAGCATCCTTCAATTCACCTTTATCATCAGAGAATGTGGTCACAGTTTTCTTGGCAGCTGCAATTAAGCCCTGTTCATCCCCTTGCAATTCATCATAGAAATTTCGATGGCGATTGATTATATGATTAGCAGCTTCAAGTGCAGTACTGTTAGCCTCATCACTTTGGGCCAATTCATGAAACTTTTCCATAACTCGTCCATCCAACCTTGTGTGCTCCTTCAATGCAGCAAGAGTATGAGAGTATCTTCCCCACAATTTATTCAACCAGGATGTCAAATGATCCTTCCTCTTCTTGACAATTGCATCATGCTTTCCCTGAGAATAAGCACTTGATCCTACCCAGTGGTCTTTCACCTGAGAGCTTTCTCCTTGAGTGATCATTTTGGTTGTCCCCATTGAAACATCAACCAAGTCTTTGAGTCTATCATTCTCTCTCAACAAATTTTCATTATTTGCTTTGAACATCTCTCTTTCTTTTATCAATAGCTGAATTTGTGCTTTATTCAACTTTGCAATATTCACCCCAATATCTGCAGTAGCTACAGGATCAGCTTCTCCAGCTTTTAGAGTCACGACATGGCCAAATGCCTTCTCTGTATCAATTACCACTGATTTCCTATGAGGTGGGTACAAAGCCCATATCAACATTGATCCTTCATCAGTATTATACTTGGAGCCTGCGTACATTTCTGTCACCTTTTCCTTATCCAGCTTGTGAGTAGCATTACTTCCCTTCAAGAAACTATTAAAAACTAATGCGGAATTCAAATCAAGGCCAGGAAAGATCATGACACCAGCACTCTCCAACATTTTCCTCCCCTTTTAAGGAGTCATATTTGTCATTTCATCATCCACACATCTTCTCAATTGAGCCAGCAATTGTTCCTCATTTCCAGAAGTAACATCATCAACATTCTCTCTTATTTCCTTCCCCTTCTGCTTGTACAAGAATGCCTTGAACTCTGGGGAATGTACAAACTCATCATCAGAGACAAATGATCTATATTCCATGTGCCTTGCATCAACATCACCACTTTCAATACTCTGTTCTCTAACCGGGCAGACATACTTCTGAGTCCTCATCCTAGATACCTTTTCTGTTTTACCCTGTGGCACATTAGCCCTTGGTGTTTCCTCATCTCCATAAGACAATAGCTCAATATCCTGTAGCCCCTGGTTATATCTTTCAACTACCATTTCTGCTTCATCTTCATCTAGATTCCTGATCATATCATCAAAAGGATAGGGTACATGTTGATACCCTCCAAAGTTAATCCTTTCCTTGGCTGAATTGATATATCCTTCAGGGTCAAAGTTTTTCCTGGTTGGTCCTCTTTTCATATTATAATGCAACAATCTATCAAGGATTGAATTATATCCCTCTTTAGCCAATACAGTGAAATCACCAAAACACAAAGTACTAGGCATAAAAGCCTGCTTCCCAAAAGAACTGAAATGCATCACACTACAGTAATCCATCTGTCTGACAATTTCCAAATATGCAATCCTGTTTGGAACTGTCCTTGGCAGAATGAGAGGAGCATTTTCAAATCCATATACTCTGATTACTGTAGCTCCCTCCAAACAATACCAGTCTCCCCAGTTATGATCAATTGGCCCATTGAAGTCTTTCGGCCGAAGGAACCTTTTGATCTCATCAGTCAATGAATAGTTACAAGGATAATGATACAATTTATACAAAGTCTTTACAAAATGCTCTTCAAAATGAATGAAACTAGAACCAGCAAACCTGCTGTCCCAAATAGTAGTCCACAACTGAACAGGCAATGCTTCACCCTCCTTACCAATTTGAGAAACTCTCATTTCTGGAGGCCACACCCCTAACTCCTGTCCGAAATATAGCACTAAGTGCATCAACAATGAATAGTTTCTGAGATGAACAATAGAAGCTCCACCCTTTATAGCCATTAATCCTGAATCAAGCTCCTTAGAAATATATAAAGCATAATCAAATGGCCTGGAGTTATGATATTGGATATCTGCTGTGATAACCATTGGCACCATTGACATGAATTCCGGAGCATCCATTCCCAACACCTGACACACTGAAAAATATGTGTACTTCATATAAGGTTCAAACAAATCTACATGATAGGGAGGCCCTTCACTTTCCTCCAAAGGTTCTGGCTTGTTACCCTGTTTGACCCTATGAATTGGTAACCTCCAACCCTTGTAAATTGTATCCATTCTTGAAAATTCCTTCTGCAACTCCTCACAATTGATTTCTTCGTTGCAAAACCCTTCCAATTTGAAAACCTCACCTATTGCTTTTTTTGACACATGTATCTGTGGTTTTCCAGAAGGATCACATATAGCTTTATGTTTTGGATCATAATGATCAACAAGCAATTTTACCAATTCTGCATTTACAAATACATTAGGGCACACCAATTTCCCTACATTCAACTTCCCTGGATTACAGACTGGCTCAAAACGGTTTCTCCTATGGTAGTGGAAATTGAAAAGCTCATACCCTCTTACAGTGGTCCAGACATCACCTATGAATTTGCATTTATCATCCAGCTTATCAACTTCTGCCCTAAGTTGTGCGGACCTTCTAGCTTTAGGCCCTGAACCAGGTAGTTGATCAATAAGGTCTTGATTCAACCTTCGTTCAATGCCTTCATGCTCTGTATCAGTCTTTTGTTTTTTTCCTTTCGACTGACTACTCTCACCAAGCTTTCTACCCTTACCCTTTCCAGGACCAGAAGACTCCATTTTCGAGCTTACAGAATCAAAATGTGAAAAAACGAAGAAGCAATTACTTACAGTATTCTGCTCGAGCTCCTCAGACTGAAAAATATACCAGTTCTTTGTTCAGCATGCCAATTCACCAACAATCAATTCGAAAATGAGGAATTGATTAAAACATTACTGTTTTATCCCATCGCGCATTAATGAAGCACGAATGAAGCCTCCTTTGAAACTGGCACTGTCGCATCAAATGTCCTATCGATGAGAAAATTTCAAATCTGGGGCGAAGTCCCTTTTGCAACGTTTACTTAACCTTTCGCCAAGACACTTTGTAGTCTTACCGACACCTGGAATCAACTTGATGACCACTGCTTCTGTTTTTCATATAGCTGTGACAATTCCAAGTCGGGGAGATGTTACATAGATATCTTTGCATCTTACCGATATGTATTCTTTAAAGCATTTTCCAGTCGCTGAGACAAAATCACCCTTTCACCGATGAATTCTCATTTCGGCGTGACCACCAAGTTTTCTCGCCGAAGAAATAAACCCTACCAATGAAACAACACCTTCGGCGAGACAATGAACCTTCGGGAAGACTCATATCGATACCAAATGTCTTACCGAAATCACTCCTCCAAATTACTCCTATTCGGCAAAACTCACCCCGAACTACCTGTCAGTATAATATTCAAACTTCGGTGAAACTTATGCTGAAAACTCCTTCTCCTGGCGATGCACATCTCTATCGGCATAACTTTTAACTCGGCCAGACTTTATAGCTTCTCCCGATAGCTTTTTGAATTCCCTTGAACTTGGTTCGGCCAAACAATAGCCATTTCGCTAAGACCTTCCCCGATGCACATAAGTCTTACCGAGACATTTGTTTGCAAGTCAGTCGGTAAGACAAAATGATTTCATTATGAGTTCATGCTGATACCAATCAGTCTGGCCGAAATGACCCCTTTACATGCTAGTCGGTAAGACAAATTGAACTCGATGTGACATTACAACGACGCCCCAGCATATGCCGATACATATTTTTTCTATATGCCTGTCGGCAAGAAAAAATACTTCGCCAAGACATTCTCCCGAATACCTTTAGCTTGACCGATATACTTCCACATGCACCGGTCGGTGAAACACAATGTATTCGTTATGACTTCACTCCGACAATGATTCCCTTTGCCGAAATGACTCCTTTTGTCGCCAAAACAAGAAAATTGTCCTGCCGATAGTCTGCAACAAACATACATTAGTGAAAAATCAGGTCGGGGAGACTTTTACTATGTCTTGCCGATTCGGGTCTTTTAATGAAATATGAAGGACTAGATGGATTCAAATGGATCACATGACAAAAAATAAGCAAGACAATACAAGGAGGGAATTTTATGCTTATGATGAGGACTCAACGCTGGAACTCTTGAATGCAATATACTGTAGAAATTTCAAAATTTTACAGTTCTAACACAAGGTTGTTTTCCAAACTTTCGGCCTTACAATTGAAGATAGTGTTCCTGCACTTTACTGATTTTTCAATTTTTCAGCCATAACTGCATTAGTAAAACCAGAATTTTCTACAGTGAAATACTTCTTGTAACCATGGCTTTCAGCCATTTGGCCTACCACATTGGACACTTGGCATTTTGGAGGTTCACCCAAAATCCTCAAAGTACTGGTGTGATTCCTCTGTCAGACCTAACTTTGAAAATTTTCCTGTATGCTTTACTGAAACTGAGAAATTTAATTTACCAATAACCTTAGCTTCGTTATGCCCATTGTAACTAGGGTTTTGATGTTGGTACAGAGAATTCACAGGCCACTGCCCATGCAATTCTACAGTACAAATTATTGGGTACTGTACAAACATAATGCCTCCAACTGCGATCAGTCATACTATCTAAAGGTTGTATCGTAGTAACTGATACCCACACTCTGTTGAAAGAAGGCTGTACAATACTTGGGTGTTATGTTTTGCTCAAAATGGAAGTCTGTACAGTATATAACAAGGGCCATATAGCTGAAGCTCATTGTTTAAGGGACTGTACGTTAAGGATTTGGAATCATGTGTTTGCAATTGTATCAAGGATCATATAGCAGAAACTCTATTGAGGATCATAGAAGAAGATCCTGCATTGCTTCCAATAACAGATCGTACAGTGCTGGCAGAAGGAGATCATATATTGCTTGCAATAGCAGATCAAATGCTGTTGGAAAGGGGGCCATACGATTGTCAAACATGCAGATTCTACAGTTGATGACAATAAGATGTAGATTGAGTGAAGGTAATGTTGTACGAAGATAAAGAAGACAAAATGACATCAGAGCAATATGAGAGCCATACAATCAAGGTTAGAGGATGTAGGGTAGCAAAAGAGGACTGATGTTTGGAAAATGGAACAAGATCAGACCATACGATTAAACAATCACCACATACTGTAGATGACTAGAGCATGTGGATATGTACTCTCCTAAGTTTTTGTACCACATTGGTAATACAGCTTCATTTACCCATGCAGGTGGTTCTCTAGACTTAATCCTAGAGAGTTGATCAGCTATAACATGACTCTTCCCCTGTTTGACAATAAAGTTAAAATGTAAATTCTTGTAGCAGCAGTAGCCATCTATTCATTTGACCTTGGATGATGGATAGATCAACATTAGCCATCTAATTTGAATCGGACTTGTTTGTACGCATAGGCTACATCTTCCAGTATTAAAGTGGTCTTCAAGTTATCTTCTTTGAACAAGCTCATTTGGTTGTACCCAATTATTTGTAATTTCCACCAAAATCTAACTACAAACTATGAAATCAAACTTAAGCTATAGTGCTACTTGGATTCCCAAATGACTGTGAAATGTGGAAAAATTAAAGAGCTGTTATACAAAGAAATAGTGTGTTGAAATGAGACAATGCAACACGAACACAAGGATTTATCCTGGTAAAACCCAGTGAAGGGAGAAAAATCTAGTTTGGTAGTGGCAATTGCTCATCTTCCATGTGTATTGCTCAAATAGACAAGTACAGATGTAAGTACAAACTCTATCAAGCGTATTTCAATAATTCAGCTTGCTTTTCTATTTCTTAGAGATACAACCCTTCAATTCTCCCCCTCCCAATCATTTTGGGCTGTCAATGTCTTCTTATAGAGTGTTGGAAGAGTCCAAATGTGTGTAGAAAGTTTTCTTGCCTGGAATTCAAAGAGACAAGGTTATCTTTTCATTTCAAATTCTCTTTATTTTCTGTCGGGATGAAACTGCCTCTTTTCAACAGGTGGTGGTTTCATTTTCAAAACCAGCAGTTTCATAAAACCAATATGAATCACACCTCCCTTCTTGGAGAGCTTTTAGTTCCACAAAAGCTTACTTCAAAATATATTAGGATTTCTCCCTCCATCTCTAAAACTTTTTGTGTCCAAAATTTGAATCCCAAGTGATGGTCTACACTCAAGTACCTTGAGGTAGAAGGTAGTAATGTTCTATGTGTACGGGTATCTTATGCTTTATTGGAACAAAACCTCCTCACATCTTCAAATGATGCTCAACACAAGTAAACTCACAAGATAGAAGGTAGTGATGCTGTTGGCACCAAATGAAACTCATTAGGAATTGATAATTATGTAATTAATTAAAGTCCTAAATTGTGAGAGATGTGGAGAGCAATTAGATTATTATTGTGAAACAGGGGAGTTTGTATATTTATATGCATACCTCCTATTCATTTCTAGAGAAAGGTTTTGAGAGAGTAGAGAGAGGATTTGAGAGGGAAATTGAGAGCTTTTAGAGGCAAGAAGAGGGGGTTTCAGCTGCCCTCTTTCCATAAGGGAGGCCAGTGTTTGTAACTTGCTCATTGCTATATTAATGATAAGCTTCAATGTTTGTGCATCCATATGTCAACTTTCAGCTTTTGTCACATCCAACTGTTGTCTTTGTATGTTTGTTGTATGTTTAAATCTAGAGGGTTCAATTCCATGGCAGAAAGAGTATTGGGTTCTCAATCCATAGCACCTCAAGTGAGATTGCCCTTTGTGGTTATTGCCTTTGGCAGGCCCGTGCTCAATTTTTAAATGCTTCACCAGTAGGGTCATAGTGCAAAGCAGAGTGAAAATGGTCAATATTTGGTTCCATTGTTGGGACCTAATCAAAGTTCTGTATGAACGATTTTTCAAGGTATAAGGGTTTTATTTGCAGATTTGAGTATATTTTGTTGTTTGTAAATGTTGTAGTTAGCATGGATCTGGGAAATAATCCCACATTTTTGTGTTTTGGCACCCCTTTTTGTGGTAAGATCTATACTATAGGAAGATCTGTTGGGCATAATGGTGATTTTGCTTGATGTGCAGTTTTGATGGTTTTTGTCAAATCTACTGGAAGTCATTGTAGATGTCAATCTTTTGATTTGTTTTCTCTGCAGCATTGAGCACTTGTTGGATAAAGGTGTTTATCACTGTAGAGTTTTGTTGTCAGCTTTATTGGGTATTGCTTCACTCATATTTGTTCTATATGTTCCATCTAAAAACAACAAATATCATTGTATTTGTCATAGATCTGAAAAGTTGCAGGTGCTCTGTGTTATCAATGAGGTGTTCTGTTTTCCACATAAAGATGAGACGTATCTTATTGGCACTTCCACTTTTAGCTTTATTCATGGAAATCTCCCTTTATCAAGTGAGAGCACAGAAGAAATCAAAGAAAACATATACATACAAGGAAAATTTTGGTTATGTTGCAGATCTGGAGCATGGAATTTCCATGCCTGGTGCATGATTGAAGGCAGATTTCTCAAGGAAAGCCACAATTATCTTTGGAGGGCAGGTCCATGTACAGTAAAGTGCACAAGCAAGGGAATACTCACATATTTTGCAACACCATATTTCTGTAGAGGGCAAAGATGTCAAAGCTCTGCAAGGTAGCAAGTAATCATGAAAGGTGCATATCATGAGTATGGTGCAACCTATTTTTATTTTATTTGGGTTTTATTTATAACTTTTTCATGAGGGCACGAATGCATAAGAAATAAATCAAGGATGTAAAGTCACCTAGGTGCATGTATACACAAGGGTGAAGAAAGTGCACAAAAAGTTCAGCTGAGCTCAAATAGATAGTTTGTTAGACGCACGCAGAGGTACAATGCATTGGGAACCTGAGAAGATTGTATAAGCAGCACCCTTTGAGTTTACAACACCAAAGACACAACATCTAAGCATGCGAAGGCATGAGAATGCTGAGTTATTCTATTCTATGATGTGTTACACTAGGTTTTTGGCATTTAGTGTGAGTACTACAATTTGGAGAGCATCTTCTCAAACTAAATTCAGAGAGAAGATTCCAGCAAAGGTATTATTAAATTTGTTTGCGCACAAGTATCTTCAAACAAGTTGAAAGGCACAGATTGTTATTGTTTCATTACTATAAATCTTGTTGCCTCGCACATACCATAAACTGGTGGCATAGAGATTCAATGGAGGGAATCTAATATCAAAAGAGCAAGTAATCACCCTAAGCACGATTGTTCTTAATTAGCACAGTAATCGCCCTGTAAAGCCTTATGCAACGGATGAAAAACTAAACAAAGCCCAAATCCCTAATCTTCATGTCCAGATTCCATCATAAAAATTGCATAGGAAAAAGTTTACCCTGGCAATGAAAACCTAAAAGCCAACATGCTTTACAATTAAAGAAAAAGTATCAAATTGGAAAATTTTGTTTTTTGCCTTGTATGTAAAAAAGAATTAACTAATAAGGGTTTGGGCCTCGAATGCTGCGGCAACATGTTGCCCCAATGAGAGTAAAGTCCTAGACTCAAACCTCGTCAGTACCAGTCGCACCAGATAGTGGGAAAAATAGAGGAAACACAGATTACAGTCTAAACTATAAGGTAATGTACCCAGTGGGTTTTATCTCCCCGCTAGTGTTAAATAACGGGAGGCACTGGGTTTGTCTTCACCCTGGGCCTTGCCACGTGCATAATATTCAAAAATGATAATAATAATAATAATACTGGTAATTAAAAGATAGAAAAAAATCATCTCAAAAGCCCTGCAGCCATTAATTTTCAAAGCTTCATAAAACTGGACTAAATTCAAATTTCCAATGCAGAACATACAATCATAATTATAAAACATAATTATCTGAAAAGCCCAACAACAATTACTTTTCAAAGCTTTATAAAGCTGGAATAAATTCAAATTTACAATACAGAACATTCAGTCATAAATTATTAAAAAAATAATTATCTGTAAATCCCTGCAACATATTATTTGTCGAAGGTGTATATACACTCTGAAAATTCACACGGAAAGGCCAAAAGCTGCGGGCAATGCAGTCCGGATCGCGTTATACACAGACACATGGCCATAAAAACATTGAAGAGTTCGAACTTGAGACTTCCAATTAACCGCCCCATATTATTTTGAAAACTTGGTGAAAATTTAAAATAAATGATTTAAACCATACCTTTAGCAGCTGCAAAGCCTTGCAGGGACTGTGCAAATACAAGGCCAATCCACAGCATTCGGATGACTGAACAAAATCTCAACTCCATGATGTTCTTCCCCTCTGATCGACAATAAAATAAAATAAAATAAAAACATCCGAGCAATTGCAACTAAGGGTTTGAGTTTTTCCAATTCCCTCTCTGCGAAAAAATAACAGGCCCGATCGCAGCTTTGGGTGCAACCACGTCGTTGCAGCCAATGAAAATTGGCCGCGTGGAAAAATATATTTGTATGATTTTTAATGTTTTTCATCTAAAGCTTTTATCAGATGAACACGAGTTCCGGCCGCCGCTTCTTTAAAAAACTTCGAGTTTGATATGGGTAGAGTTTACTCGCGAAAAATTTCGAAGGGGATATAATTAAATGTGCTTGACAATATGGCATTAAGGTGTTAAATGATTTAGATTAATTTGTTTTAGAATTTGTGTAAATAAACAAGTGTCATTAGTGGTGAGTATTTGTCTTTGTAGTATTGTAATAATAGCAGTTTGTGTAAATTTGTTTGAGTTTGTGTGAATAAATAAATGTCATGAAGTGGCGAGTACTTGTCTTTGTAGTATTGTAATAATAGTATTTTTGGCTAGATAATAGATGAGTTGTTACATATTAATGTTGGGTAGAGTGAATAATTTGAGATCAATATATTCTTGTAAGTCATATGTGTCAATGGAAATTATAGTTGTTAGGACACAATTTTATTAGATCAATAAAATATTTGATCAATTGATTTGTCGCTCATAATGTAGTTGAAATTGAGTTTACTATGTAGATTAATTAGTTGGTTTAGAATGCAATTAATACGGAGGCTTTATGTGCTTTTGTACATTAACACTACAGGAAAGAAGTCTCACAATAAAACTATTGATTTATTGTAAATATTAGCTCTCAAATCTTATAGGATGTGTAACACAACATTTAACATTATGAAACAGCTTAACGTCCGTGATTTTCCATGGTGTGTATAGGAGAAAACACAATGATTTAATAATTCACTCAAATATACCATAATTGCAAGTTTCTCAACTATGAGTCGATTGGGCTTAAAGAAAATCATTAATCAAAACTCTTTATTAGTCATATAGAACTTTCATGTGTTATAAGACATCACAGAGATTCAAGGAGCTTTAGACATTGTGAGATTTTACGAGGCAAAGGCATTGTGAGACTTTCAAAGAGTCATAAGTGCTACATAGTGGTGAGTACTTCTCTTTGTAGTGTTGTAATAAAAATATTTGTTGACAATTTAAAGATAGGTAAAGAATATGTTATCTAATTAATAGATGAGTTGACATGACATAATGATTCAGAATTAGATCAGTAATAGTTCAAAATCAATAGACTCTTGCAAGTTTAATCTATTCCAATGTTATTGGGGTGGTAATGATTATAATTGTTGTAGGTTTGACCCTGACCCCAAGTTTGATTCATACTAGGTGCAACTATGACTACTTGAAGTTGAGTGCATTCTAAGTAAAATAACTATTAAGTAGATAAAATAAAACTAGCAATCACACCTTGGTGTGCAATGAGTACATCGAAGAAGTGTGAAAGGTCAATTAGGGAATTATTCGGTCTATTTTTTACATCCATTTGTGTAGTATACATGAGGTCAATTGGTAGGTCATTTAGAAAATGATGTTGTTTGTGCAGTAAAGGTCTCAATGGAGAAATGATAGCTTTAAATCAACTATGCATCTGCTTACAAGGATCCAAACACAACTAAAACAAAACCTCTAAATAAGGAAGATAATAAGGCTTAATTACCAATAGGCTCATGTTATGTTTGCAATAGGGAGAGAGGGAGAGCGAGGGTGATATGGGGATAGATAGAGGGAGAGATATAGGGGGGAGAGAGAGAGGGGGTAAGGAGATAGAGATAGAGAGGAAGTTAGAGATAGAGATGTAGATGGAAATGGAGATGGAGATGGAGGAGGGGGATATGAAGAGGAGAGGGAGAGATAAAGAGAGAGGAGATGAAAGGATAGATAGAGATGGAAGATATAAATATAGAGAGAGGGGGAGAGAGGGAGAGATAAAAATATAAAGATAGAGATAAGAAGTGATATAGAGAGGGGTAGAGAGAGGGAAAGATATAGGTGTAGAGAGAGATGGATAGATAATGAGATAGAGATAGAGGGAGATATGTAAGAATTTGAATATGGAGAGATGGAGATAGAGTTAGAGTTAGAGTTAGAGTTAGAGATAGGGATGGAGAAACAAGGAGTTATGTGTGTGTATGAGTAAGAGAGAGATAAAGAGAGAGAGATATGTATAAATAGATAGAGAGGGAGGCAGGTGGAGGGAGAGAAATAGAGATAGGAAAGAGAAGGAGAGAGATATAGAAAGAGGAAGTGATAGGGAGAGGGAGAGAGGGAGAGATAAGGATATAAAGGAGAGATAGAGAGATAAATATAACATGGGAAAGATAGAGAGGGTGAGAGTGGGACAAAGACAAAGACAGAGAGAGATAAATATAAAAAGGGAGAGATGGAAGGAGGAAGAGGGAGGGGGTAGATAGAGATATAAAGAGGGAGGTAATGAAAGAAGGGGAGATGGGAAGAGAAATATAAAGATATAGGAAGTGATAAATAGAGAGGTAAAGAGAGCGATATATATGTTTAAAGAGAGAGTAGGAGATATAGGGGGAGAGATAAGTAAATGAGAGAGAGATAATGAGATATAAATAGAGAGGGAGAGGGAGAGATGGGAAGATAGAAATAGAGGGGGAAAGAATGAGATAAAGGAGGTGATAGAGATAATTAATAGAGAGAGGGGGAGAGATAGATATAAGGAGGGAGAAAGAATGAGTGTGTGAGAGAGATAGTGAAAGAGATATAAGGATAACTATAGGGAAGGAGAAACAAGAAGTGTGTTTGAGTGAGAGATATTGAGATAGATATAGAGAGGGGGAGATATATATATAAATAGATAGAGAGGGAGAGAGAGAGAGGAGAGAAATAGAGAGAGGATAGAAAAGTTGAAAGATATAAAAAGAGAGATTGATGGGAAAGGGGGAGAGGGAGAGATATGGATAGAAAGAGGGAGAGAGGTCTAGAGATATAGGAAAGATGGAGGGGAAAGAGAGAGATGTAAGGAGAGGTAAGGAGATAGAGATAGGGAGAGAGATAGAGAGGAAGATAGAGATGGAGATGGAGATGGAAATGGAGAGAGAGAGGGAGAGAGAAAAATAGAGATAGAAAGAGGGGAATACAAAGAGAGAGGGAGAGATGGAGGGATAGAAAGATAGAGATAGGAATTTATATAGAGAGAGGTAGAGAGAGCAAGACATATATAGAGGTAGGGAGAGGTACATATGGGGAGATATATAGAGAGTTATGGGAAGAGAAAGAGAGAGATATCTCTTTATATCTCTATCTCCCTCTCTATCTTTATATTTTTTATTATCTCTCAATCTCTCTCTTCCTCTCTCTCCTTTATTTCTCTCTATACTTGTCTTCCCTTATCTCTTCATCTATCTATCTTTCTCTCATTTCTTCTCTTTGTCTATTTTCCTCTCCCTATCTTTCTCCCCTTACTATTTTTTCTATCCCTATTTATCTCCCCCTCTCTCTCCCCTTTCCCTCTATCTCTTGATGTTTCAACCTTTATATATATCTTTGTCTCCTATTTCTCTTTATTTCTCTATCTCTTTGTCTGTCTCTTTATGTGACTATCTATTTATGTATCTTGTCTTCTCTCTTTTCCTCTCTTTATTTATCTCTCTTCCTATCTTTATGTCTTTGTCTCTCCATATTTATTCCTTTATATCTATAACTCTATTTTTGTATCTCTACCTCACTTTTTATCTCTCTTTATCTTTTGGTCTCCCTCTCTATTTCTTTATTTCTCTCTTTTTATTTTCTCTCTTTCTCTCTTTATCTTTTTTCCTCCTAAGTGTGCAATGGGTGCACTAAAGATGTTTTAAAGGTGAATTATCATATCCTTAATCAAATTCCATGTGACCCTGAGCATAACTCCCTAGGGATGTGCTATCCTTGTATTGCTAGCATGAAACGACTAATCAAGAGTTACCTTTTCTCTCTCTCACTCTATAAATTTTAATTTATATTTTAAGTTTGAAATTAATTTTATTATATAAATTATAACAAAAATCCAAAATAGAATTTATTATACAATTATTATTATTATTTATTAGATAAGTAGGGAAGGGCCATGATCCCATGGTTACAACAGACAAAAAGGAAATGGAAAAAGGTGGGAAACAACACCACCAACAAACCAAAAAACAACAATAGTATTAGCGTGCAAGCCAAAATTTAACATAGTAACCATAGTCCAACCAGTACTAATCAAAAATAGTTTCTACTAGCATACTTAGATCTACGTAAACCATTAATTAAGTCAACAATGTCCCAGGTGGTATTCCACCATATCATAGCTATAATAATATAGCAGTCTAAGAGATTAAAACAAAAGGACAAAAAACTCATCATAAACAACAGAGCAGCAACATAAAGCCATTAATTAGATTTCTTCAATAGGTCCCCATACTCTCCCATGAGAGCAATGTATTCTCTCCAGTCAAGTCCCTCAGTCTCGTCCAGCATATTCAAAACATTTGGTTTCCCCTGTTTCCTCAACTTCCTGGTGATTTTGGATTCTCCAGAAGCAGCTCCCAACATCGCCCTCCTCATCAGTCTGTTAGTTACCTTCATGAGCATAACTAAAGCCTCCTCTGTATCTTCAAACTGAACCTGCAAAAAATTTAGTCTACTCTTTAAAAATTCATTGCTTGATTCCTCTGTTTTATTCTCCATACCCAAATCCCCAACTTCCTGCACATTTTCAACCGCATTCTTATGATCCTCAAATTGCTCAATTTGTTTGTCCTCTTCCTCTTCATCCCCCATCTCATAAGTCGAGTTGTCAAAGTCCATATCCTCTAAATCTTCTTCCTCCTGGGCTTCAAACTCTTCATACCCCAAGTCCTCCTCATCACACATAGTCATTTTCTATTTACCTTTTTTGTCCTTCGAGGCTGCTTTTGCAAGGCGAGTTGACCTTCTCCTACCACTCCCTCCACTCCCTTGCCCCTATAAAGACTCCTCCTCCTCATTTTGAGTCCCTTAATAATATTAATGACATCCCTAGGGTTTAAGTCTCTTTTGGGTTTCTTTGCCTTAGGAAGTTCCAACAACAAAGGCAAATGTTTCCTTTTTTTCGGTGTAGCTTTGATGAGCTCAATCTCAAAAGTTATTTTTTCCTCACTCTTTTGCGACACAAGAGTTGAGGGGTTGGACACATTAGCTACAGGGGACTAGCTTTTAGCAGTAATAAGCACCCTCCTAGCAAGAACAATAGGAGGCGAGCGGTGATTAGGTTCCTCAGCCGAGATTTCAACAGTAGTAGGGTTTTCATCCAAAGGTCGTTCCTCATTATCTCTTCAAAATGACCAGGATTCTCATTTCTTCCAGCCAAAGGGTTGCCGTGGGGATTCAATGCCAGAGCATACTTGTACAGGGTTAGCATCAGACCTTGGTGGAGGGGAGGATTGGCTCCCTTCTCAATATTGAGTTATAGGGAGGACAACATATAAAAGGGCAAATTGACTCTCTCACCATGTCAGATGTGGTTTAGCAGGGAGAAATGGTACGCATGTACCGACATATACCTTCCCTCAAGAGTAAAGTGTTGCATAAAAAACATGCTAACTAAAGCAAAGGGAGGAGGGAGTTCCAATCTTGCATACCATTCTAAAATATTTCGAGGTTCTCCCCATCATGTAGGAATTTTTTGACAAACCTCTGGTAGTCCACCCTGTTTTCTTTGTAACCTTAATCCCTTGATTTTCTAGCCCCGTTGTTTCAACTATGAATCTTGTCATTACCTCAAACTTCACCACTCCAATGGTAATGTTACCCTTCCTCTAGGAGTTGGTAAGCTTTTTCATTAAGTTCTCATTGTATCCCTTCAAGGATTGGAAGAATGAAACCATACCAGCATTTTCAAACATTCTCCATAAATCCACTTTTTTTTCTAGGGCTTGACAATTTGGAGGCTCTATTCTCTTCCTTAGTCCTCCCATTTTGCTTTTTTGTAAATTCTTCAACTGTGGAGGACTTTTCTTCATAATCACCCACTCTCTTCTTTCTAGAATGCAACAAACACTCTTATGCCAAATTACACACAAAGCCAATAAAGAATGGTGAATCAAGAAGTTTCTTTTTGTTAAGGCCAGCAACACATTTCCTGGTACAAGAATTCCATCATTTTTCTTAAAAGTATTAAAATCCCCATTAATTTTCCTACCTTTCTCCACTTTAGAAATGCGAGAATAGCTGACACAAGGAAAATCGACACAAATAGAAATGACAACCCTTAACAACTTGATTTTCTTCATGTAATTTTTGGTCACCTCCATGAAGGAAGAATAATTAATATTACTCACTGCCAAGATCATCTAATACAATCCCATACCTCCTATGTCATCATTACATGAAAAGCCAATAAGCACCACTTGGTACTCATATTTCCCGCATAACATCAATCTTTCATTTTTGCATATGGTACTCATTTTCAAATTTTTCATTCAGGATTAAATCTCTTAAAGACTTTGGCATATTACCATTAGTCCACCGGGTCCATCCCCTACAGCTCAGCGCCACGTTGGCGGCACAGTTGACAGTTTTATTTCCTTCTCAATAAACATGTTGCACCCTACAATTGGTAAAAGACTTCTTAATGACTTGACATTTATCAATTATATTTTTTAATTCCCATGGTGGCATAGCCTCTTCATTCAAAATGTCCACTATAAGCTTAGAGTCCCCTTCTATTATGACATTTTTATAAACCCAACTCCTTAAGAGTATTGAAGCCCCCCAATGCAGCCATAGCTTTAGCTTTATTATTGGAGTAGACACCCATATTCATGCCAAAGCTTAATATACCCTCTCCTTTATGGTTTCTTAACAAACCCCATAATTATTATTGTTTTAATAAGATAAACAATTATAAATTAAATTAATTCTAATAATTTTTAATTATTATTTGTAATTTCATAAAAAGACAAATGTTAAAAATATATTTCAAACTTAAATCTAAATTTAAAACTAAAATAAAATAAACTAAATGAAAAGTCAAAATATATCAAAATCCAAATATTAATAACACATAATAATTTTAATAAAAGCCTTTAATTAAAATTAAATCATTTTTTATTAATGTGAAGATGTGTGTGGGTGGTCCTAGCAAAGGCGTTGTTCACAGAATTGGAGGCAACAAAGTGGACGCTAGTGCGAGTGGGGAAAATTGAGGTCGTAGAACCTCTATGCAAGATCTAAAGGCATGACTAAGGGAAAAAAACTTGTTGGGATCTTGAAGGATGGTTGTTGTGCGGAGGAGGGTGTTGGGAAGAAGCGATATGTGCTTCATTCAAGCTTGGTGATAAAGCTCCAGGATCTATCGAGGTCTCCTTCTCTGGTCCTTGTCTTTGATCCTCTATGCTCAACCCATGATGGGAAGCTTGTTGCAGGGTTTGATTCCTTTGCGGCATGCAAAAATAAGGAAAACCCTTATCATGTACACAATTATTTTTGTAAGAAGTAGATCTGTCGAGCTAACCCTAGCCCTATTCTTCCTAAAATGATGACGCTTCTGCCTTCTCTGCTTGTCAAAGAACCTACACAACATAGCGACGCTCCTTCCTTCTTTATTGATGACTCAAAGGTGGTTTTCTCTTACGAGCCTAAGGATCTCCTCATTTTAGATGAGTGCATCAATGAGATTGTCAAGAATACTAGGGGAAGATCTTTGATCATGAGAGTCCTATGAAGGCACCCATCCTTCAATTCAGTTTTGGAGTGGGCCAAATCCTCTTTGTTAAATTTATCTATGTCTGTTATCGAATCCCTAGATTTTGGCTTTTTTTGCTTTCTTTCAAATTTGTTGTTGACTATAACTTTGTGGTGCAAATCAATCCTTGGTTCTTTGAGCATTCAAGCCTCTTTATCACTTCGTGAACCCCCTTTTTTGACCCAACAACTACCAAGATCTCAAAGGTTCCTATTTGGACCGGGCTTTATAGTCTATCTTTAGTTATGTAGAATGTGGACCTCATTGGTAAGTTGATCAATCAAATGGGTTCCTTTGTTAAGAGATACAAATGAGGAGAATCCAACAAGAAGGTATATCAAAGTTTGTGCTATGGTTGATTTATCAAAGCATATTTTTCATTCTATCTAGATTCAATCCTCTTTTGGTTCTTGAACTCAATTTTTAAATTATGAAGGGCTTACATTTAGATGTTTCTGCTACAACAAATTGGGACACAAAATTAAGGCTTGTACTTTTCAGCGAGTGCCTGGTTCCAAACATTTTAACTTAAAATAATGGATCAAGAAGCTCGGGTCTCCAAGATTTCCTTTGGAGAAATCATGGTAAGTTTATGGAGCCTCAACCTATTTTGGGTTCTATTCTTTTACAACCCCCAGAGTCTTCCCTTCTTCATCCTCTAGAGATTGCTTCTCCCATCGGCATTCTAGTCCTTGATAAGGGTACTAAATTTTCTTCTAAGGAGCCATAGGGTGGTTCAGAGTCAGATGGCATCTTCCCTTTCATGGAGGATTTGGATGTGTTGAATATTGATGACACTTTTTATCAAGACTTTATCTTGGATCCTCCTTAGAAACTTGGGATCTCTCAAACTGCGAGTAATAAAACAAAACTAGATTATGGGGAAACAAAGAGGAGAAAAGGGAGGAACTCTGAGGCTGAAAAATTTTACATAGAAGGCAAAGAGGTGATGGAGGAGGGCCCCCACTAGACTATGGATGTTCTCCTGTCTCTAAAAATTAATAAAGTTTAATTGTCTGTTTCTTGTTGGGACAGTGTTTCCTAGTATTTGCTTGCCTCCTGTTGGGGCAAGGCACCCTTGTGGATTTGTTTTAGTCATTTTCTTCCTAGTAGTTTCCTTTATGTTTCTTCTTTAAGAACCTTTCTTCCCTTATGTAACATGCCCATTTCTCGACCCATTAATTTTTTTATGTTTTACCCACATGTGAATAGTTTATGCATCAAATCTAATGAGCAATAAAAAAAAATATTTTCTTTTCCATAATATATGCACCATTTGAAACATAACCTATCCAAATTTTTCTATTGCATATTAAAAGAATCTTTTCAATAATATAGGCACAATTTCAATTTACATAAATATATTCAAGATAACATTTCTCATTTACAATTTCCATATAGATGGATACATGATTATATATGTAACTTCAACAAGTTGACATGAACTAGAAATACAAACTATTAGATATGTCCCAACATTGGTGCATACATTCTAGATGTTCCCTTTCCTTAGCGCATACATCTTTGATTCTTGAATTAGAAATACCAATGGTCCTAAATGTCCTCCCAAATCTTGGTCATCAATTGCATGAGTGTAACAACTCAATCTCATCTTCTTATATTAACTACCAATTTTCTGTTGAATATAACTAACTTGTTTTCTTTCAAGAGTTTCCAAAATGGTTTCAAATGAATCAATTTAAATTTCAACTAACATCTAAGTTTTCGATTTCAGCTGAGTTGAAACAACTAGTTCTGTTTCCACTAATTGATTCACAGAAGAACAATAACTAAATAATTTTTAAACTAGGGTTTCCACTTTTTATTTAAACGGTAAGAACTTCAAAATAAAGTAACTTACATAATATTCAATTTTCAACTATTTTCAAACTTCAATTCAGCTGAAAAGAAAAGACTAACTGAATTAGCTAGAAAGAGCCTTTACTGAATTCCAAAAAAAGGAAATGTAACAAACTTAACTAACTTTCATTTATTCCAAAATAAAATTACAACTAATCATTTTATACTAAGTAATCATTGCAAATGCTCAAAGAGAGAGAATAGGGTTTCAAGAGTTTATAGTTAAGAAGCTGAAGCACTTGACCTTGACACAATCTTCATGGGAAAATAAGATATCATCAAGGGCTTTACTGCCCAACCGAAGACCTATTGGTCTCTCGTGTTCCTTCAATTGAAGGAACCCGTCCCTTCACAAGGGTAATCAACAAGGATCTCTTTTTTATCATCATCAGCATGCCTTTGAGCCTGGTGTCAAGGACATATACCTCTTGATCTAACCTTACTAAGGGTACCTCCCAACTAAAAAGGTCACTCTGATTAGGGCTATATCTGGTACTTGATGGCTAACAGATGTTGAATCTAGCATCGTACCTTGGCCAAGGATTTCTTTTACATTTCTAGCACTCTTGTGCCGTCAATGCTCTCACCCTTGCTCGACATGATTACATATGACTCAGGATTAAAGATTAATTGTCAATTGGCTCTCTTTTCACAAGTTTCTGGTTATATCTTAACCACTAAGAGAATGTGATTGAAAATATTTTCACTAGAGAGGTTTTCCAGTCTCAAATAAATGTTCATATACATTAAGAAGAGTTCCAAAGATCAAAGAACGAAACAAACTCGTGACTACATATTGAGATTATCACAAATTGTTTAAACGCTTCTCATGATTCCAAGTAATTGAAAACCAATTCAAGATATAACCAACATACTCAAATATCTAACCAGTATTAACCTCAGATTGAAGAAGAAGAAATGTCACAAAAAAATCTAGTTCCCAGACAAATAACTCAAGATGTCAGATTTGGACTCCTAAATTGACAAGGGTTTAACAAAAAAAAATATAAAGCTTATAGATTAAAGGTTTACTGCCTTCAGGGTCGACATAGATGACAAAGTAAGAAAACGTGCAAAATAGAGTACCAACGGTGGTTCCAACAGGGTTCCCAGTTCGAAAGAACACAATGTGAATTCTTTCTTCCATTTATATTGATAGAGAGATTAACAATACACATGATTTCTTAATCACTTATGAGCGAAAGAGAGATATGATTCGAGTTGGAAATAATTATTAGATTAAAGGAACATGATAATAGCTCAAGAATTAAATATCGAAATTATACACTTGGTGAATAATTGTTACTCGCCTGACTGAGAGTAGAAAATTTTGAAACAAAAGAAATTATCTCTTAACCTAGCAACCACGACTTCCAAGCACGTTGACACTCCAACCATGAACAAGAACAGAGACATATTGCTCTTCCAAAATTAGACTTGAGAATTCGCCAGTAGTTAGGATATAAGATGTAACAAAGAGAAAAATTGAGTTACTCTCGAATGAGTGGAAGAAAAATATTTAAGACTTAAAAATGGAAGATATTCAGGCAAGGAAGATTTATGGTAGTTGAACATAATGACGTGCGATAGAGGACTGTATTTGAAAATCCCAAAACAAGACTCAACTATTAGAGGATAATGAATTCGAGCCGAACTCCAATAATATGAAAAAAATGAATGAAAACACAATTTCCTAAGGTATTTCGAATCCCCTTCAGTTGTTTCAAGAAACCTTTGATCTACCCCATCTTGGGTGTTTCCGTACGCGGGTGAAGAACGACCAAACAAAGTTTGAATAAAAGAAATATTTGATGCCCGAGTTTGATATTTCAAAAAGTTAATTTAATTGCAATATAGATGGATCCTCTTTCGAAGCCATTAATATTTAATTATATTATTTATTAATTAATTAAAGTCTCTTTTTAAAATAATTAAAGGTTTATATTTATATAAATATTTTAAATTGACTTATAAAATAATTAATTACTTTGAATTGTTTATGGCCAAGTCATGACTTAGGTATTTGTCATACTCCGACTCAAGGCAAGATGACATTTTTTGATCCTTTGTTAACCACTACCTCTCCCTGATGACATCTCCTTTTCCATCGCAATGTCATATGTCCTGCATCCACTGACAGGTATTATGTTAGAATGTTCTCAATGGCTATATAAATATGTTTCTAAATATCAACTCATAAACACATTAAATTTCATGTGAACAAGAAATTCACTTGCCATAAAAAGATTGTTAGCTTTACAGTTACGATAAATAAAACATCCATTCAATTCTCAATTTCACATTCACATGAAAACAGTTACTTGCAACTAACTTTACATCCAAATACACATAACCAAGTTCATAGTCTCAATGCAAGGGATGTAACAATGAGGAGAAGCACCTCTATTTCTATGATATTCTCATCCTAGTATGTACTTGGATCACAATGAACTGACAATGGCTACCTACACTACTTTGGCCAAAGATTCAACACTCAGTACTTCGACTGAGGGTCATTTATATTCACCACTACAATTGCTCAATTTGTATTTGACCATTATTATTCTATTCTAGGTTATTCCCTTTCTCATGGATTATCCTAACCCTAGGAATAACCTTCCCATTAACTCATATCTAAATGGAATTGCTACAAGTATCTCAAAACAACTCTATCTTACCAATTAACCATACGGATAAACATAATGTCACATTATTAAATGACTCTATTTGAAGAGTACAATCTCAACAATAAAAGTCTCCATTCAAGAGTGTAATCTCAACAATAAATAACTTCCATCAAAAGTATAATCTCATCAATAAATGACCTCAATCAAAGGTATAATCTACAACAATAAACGACTTCAATCAATGATAAAATCAACATTCAAAAGACCAATCCGATCATATAGGTTAATCTCAACCTATGTGCTTCAATCAATAATCAGGTAAACATCTCAACCCAAATAGGTTATTCTCAACCTAGGTTTCATTTGAAAGTAAAGTAATGATCAAGTGATCAATCAAGTGTAGATTAACAATATGGTTTGTATGACGTCACATCCTATTGACGACAACATGTTTATCATACCATCATTCTCATTGTATTACTAACCTCATCACCATCAAAGGTTTACCTAGCATAATAAGCTAACAAATACAAGTTACCTCAATACATTGATGTAATCCACATTTCACATTTCATTCTACATATGTATAGTATAGACTAGCTACATATATTCTAAGTAGAAACACCATACTCTAAATTCTCGTATAGGTTATATAAAAGTATTAACCCAATAGATAGGTTCCACCAAAGCAAGAAACAACCAAGAACATTCAATCTTAAACAAGCATCACAACATACTCAAAACCATTCCTTTCCAACATAAAAGACAAATGTATAGAAACTAGCATGCTTGTATAAAAGCTCCAATTGATTAAACTTCCTTCCTAGTTCAATTCCTCAAGCCTGCTTGCTACTTCCTCTAAGATCAACTTAATTCCCTCTTCAAATCTCTCACCAAATCTCTCAGCTTGATCACAAATGTAAAATAGCAAAGAAACTCTATAAATCTGAAGCTCTCAACTCACTAGCACATAAATTGCAGCAAAATAATAATGGAGTAATTAAAATGAGAAGTGTAGCAATTGGTAGAATGGGCAACTCTATTTATACTAAATTGTGAGCAACCAAAGGCTACAAACAAGTTAATATTTTTGCCACCTTTCTATCCTCATACAACAACTCATCAAGATAACTTACAAGTTTGCAACACATAAAATCCCTCACCTTTCAAATGGTTGAGTCGACTTGTTGTAAGGGACAACAAGACTCTTTTAAAGTCAAATGAACCTCGAGCTTATTTAGCAAGTTTCCTATTTGGTTTACATATCGAATTCCTTCTTATATTTTTTCCAAGTTTATATCGACCGAGTTTCATACCTATCATATGGCTTTACCAAGTCCATCATTCTCTCAATGGCGTGGTAGATATGACTATCCTCTCAAGCATCATATCGCGCCACATGTTAAGACTAAGTCAATAAATGATTCATTGTTTTCCTTTGTTGTATGTGTTGTCCAAAATGCTACGTACTTTATGTGCAATTTTTAACTTGGCCAATTCAATGTATATGGTAGTGCTTTATGCACATATACTTTACATTATCCACCTATAATCGCTCAGCTTATTAGTTTGGCTTTGAATCAACCAAAAGAATTATATTCTATGCTTTATCTTATGTGCTCTAGTTTATTGTAGCGCATTTACTAATATGAAACTTTTGCCATATATATATATATATATATATATATATATATATATATATATATATATATATATATATATATATATATATATATATATTTATAAATATATACATACATACATATATATATATATTAAATTAATATATACACATACATATATACTATATATATATATTATATGCATATATCGTTATCTCAACATTCATAATAAATACATATATTTACATATAAATATATATACTCATGTACGTTAATAAGTATGTTTATACATATATACAATAAAACAGACACATCCAAATATATATTAACACATATATTCACATAAACCATCAAATATATATATATATATATATGCATATATTATTATATATTTCTATATTTATATATTGTCAATACATACATATATTCATACATTTTAATGAGTACATATATATACATATCATGTTTTCTATCTTTTGTCAACACAAATACATACTCCCTACATATTCATCGATCGACGCATATACACGAAGTGTATATATATATGTATGTATGTTGTATTTATCCAATTGATATTTCCATGCATATGGGTTATTGAGGACATGTTCATATATATATTTATACATTCCAGGTATATACCTCATCGATTAACATATAAGTATGAACACATAAAGAAGAAGAACTTCCATTCGACATAAAGACTCAATCACATAACCCCAATCATCCACAAAACAAGATCATAACCTCTTCTAAATCATGACAAACAAGACTAAAGACTACTTACCATTTCATGACTATCCTGACTCGACTAGACCATACTAGGGTGTGAGTGTGTGTATGCTTAATTAGGATTATTAAGGGTTACCAAACCAAGCTCCTCTCTTGAGTGATACTCCCCCTCTTGTACCTAAGGGCTTGACTCCTTGCATCTAACTTAGTGCATCACATAGGTAGTTATCTATTCACATGTAATATATTTTCATCATAAATCATTTGCATACTCAAAGCATTAAAGTAATCATATTACAATTCATATACATTCATCGCATTTTACGTCAATATAAAACATAATCATATCTTTAAAAGCAATGACATCATAATGCATATTTTAGTATTGCATTCTCCTATTGAACATATTAAAGTTCTAATAAACATTTATCATCATATTTACTTACAAGGTAAAAGTAACCTGGTAACTAAGAAACGGGGTGTAACATACTTCCCCCCTTGTGAATCATCATCCCTGATGGTTTAAAGCACTTAAACATATAGATAAAGTCAAATAAAGGTTTTTTACTTTCCATTTTCCAAATCATGTCGGAAATAAGTAAATCATCATAAATATCCAAATATTCTTTCATCATAGCACAACCCTTTGCAATCTTGTTCGTCCTTCCTAGACCTTGCACTGAGTGACTGTGCTAACATATAGGGAGGACTTGTGTGCTCAAGCAAAATTTATTTCCAGAGAATTATACATCATAATTACATTAACTCATATATACATCATAAGTACAATAGTAACCACATCCTACGTGACACCTATACTATAGTGACTAGAAATCACGTTCCCCTTAGCTAATACAATTATCCTTAGTGTAACCCAAATAGAAAAGAATTGTCAGTGTATTGTGCACTACACCATGGGTCCCATCCTTCCATTTGGTTTTTACACCATCGGATAACTCAAAAGTCGAAATCACCCATCACAAACATTTACCTTAAGCATAATAGTATTGCTTCTAAATTTAAGCTTTGTATCAAGAAATTTTTCTCTTGATCATTTTAATCTATTATTCCATTTTGATAACCTTTCTGGTCTAAGTTTACTTCCATTTCCTATCTTCTTCTAGCTTATAAGAATTCAACCCTTCTCCCCATATAATGTTTCAAATGGATTAAATTTCAATGATAAAAGTTATCGTAAAAGTACTCCATAAATCCTCCAAGATTTGGTTTATCCCTTTTGCCTAATTGGCTAACTTAAAGTAATAAATTGAGCATCCATTCAATTAAATTTTTCATAAGATGACCATGGTTTACACAAAACCTTAACATTACTTGATTGTTCCCATCTGAGATAACCTTCTCAGGAACATTAAGCAACTGCTTTACACAATTTTTTGTTTAGGATCGACATAGAAAGATAAAAACTATTCTTATGATCTACCACTTCCTCTCTAGAATTCCCTGAGAGTATACAAGTCCTACTAACAACAACACCCTATCTTTATCCTCTTGCATACTGGACAACAACTTGCTACATACCTTGCAACATCTTACTCTATCCCCTTCCAGATTATAGTGGTTCCTCATTAGTCAATTTTTTTTGTCATTACTATGTGTCCTAAATATGACATCAATTTACCTCGTTCATTCTTTCATTTCCCAAAATTTGGTACATAGGTTCTTTCTTCAATTCATAATAGTCCATCCTGACTAAGTGTAAACTTTTCCATGGAATTATGCCTATATCATCCTTGAAATATAATGATTATATATTTTGTAGAGATAAAACTCCTTCATCCTATGACATCCATAACTTGGATTTATTTTTCCCTCTAAGCATTCCCAAGGTTGTAATATGATTTTCAACTCAATCTATCTCTGTCGATGAGCATTATACTAGTTGAGTAATATTTCTCATTAAATCATGTTGGTTTGATACTATCTTCCAAAAGATAACAACAATTATTACATATGTGGTTTTCAAGCATGAATGTTTTCTTGATAACTCAAAATCATGACTTCATAAATCTTCCCTTGCCAATTGCATAGGCGATAATCTCGCATTTCATGATTAAGCATATTGCCTATCCTTCTCTAAAGCATCAATTGATGTATACAATTATTTTGTAGGTATTTATTTCTCATTGGTCATAAGTCTAGACCCTTTCACTGCTTTTCACTAATAATACCAATACCTTAACCTCTTAACTTTACCAACCTTGTTGTGGTCATTGAGTTCAAGACTTTGGTTAAATCTCTACTATTGGAGATACAACATTATAATTTGTTGAAAAGGGTACTTATCTAAGTACATCTACTCTCCCTCTTTCCCCCTTAGTGTTTTTCAAAACATTAGATCATCTCAAAGTTGAACTCATAACAATCATCCGCTCTCTCCAAATTGAATTGATTATCATTTTATTGTTGTTGGCTTTTGAATGACTTTTGCTTTCCTTTCTTACCTTCCACAATACACCTTGAATATACTTTCTTGTTTCCTAAATTGGATTCATCGTCGCCCTTTAATCTCTGAGAATCAATAGTTGAATTCATCGTAATGAGATCTAATAAATAATCATCAACTTTGCAAGCTAAGGGATATTTTGGTGTTTTATTCCAGTTCCCTTTTCCATGTATACTAATAGCCTTTTAACCATATTCAATTTCCCATTGGAACATCTTCATATGATCACTTAAGGATCTAAGCATAAGTTTACTTTCGTTGACAAGTTGGTAAGCTCCATTTGAACTTCAATCGAACTATGCTCAAACTAAGCCCTTTGTAAAAATTATCTGATTTACTTTCCAGGATTTTACCTTGTAATGATCTTTCTAAGTAATTTTATCCAAGTTCTTGGCAATTCCACTTTCTCATAACTTTAGACATTTTAAGGTAATATGGTTTCTTTTCCCCATTTTAATGAGAACTCCAAATGGACCTTGCCTATTTTGGTTAGTGAAATCATGTCAAATTTTATTCTTCATAGGTTGCTTCTTTTTCTAACCATCCTGGTCTCTACCCTCATTCTAAGGTACTAACTCTTCACTCTTGGCTCCAATTATTATTACAAGATTTTAACCTTGTATTGCATCAGGCTTGTCAAGGGTTATCCTACCTCCTGGATACCTCTCTTGTTGATTTTAATTCACATAATGTTGTCTTTCTACTTCGGCTAAATTTTTGATTCATGCTAACAATTAGTTCTTTTCCAATAAAGCATACTTATAGCTTTATAGTATCCTTAATTAATCCAAATTCCTAGACTCTTTGCAACTATAGGTTGCTATCAATAAGGGGAATTACTTCAATTCTTACTATCCCTCAGAGTCATTTAAACTATTTTGAAGGGTGATGGTACTTATTGGTAATCCTCCATAAACTTCTTATCAAACCCGGTTACATAATCTTCTGCAATCCAAAGGTATATCTTAACGAGTTGTTGGTTTAGGAGTTTTAAACTCTACGGATGACTCTTGCTTAGTCCCGAACTTAAACAAGTTTTTATGAATCTTAACTTCCATTTTTATTCCCCTTTTGTTCTCTTCCTCTTGTTGTCTTGGCATAATTTTTTTTTAACCATTATCTTCTAATAGGGCTTACACATCACTTACCTAATAAGTGCATAAGTTCCAGAGTTGAACCTAGTAGCTCTGATACCACATGTAACATGCACATTCCTCTACCTAGTAATTTTTCTATCTTTTACCCACACATGAATAGTTTATGCATCAAATCTAATGAACAATAAAAAATTATTTTCTTTTCCATAATATATGCACCATTTGAAACATAACCTATCCAAACTTTTCCATTGCATATTCAAAGAATATTTTCAATAATATAGGCATGATTTCACTTTACATAAATATATTCAAGATAACATTTCTCATTTACAATTTCCATATAGATGGATACATGATTATATATGTAGCTTCAACAATCTTACATGAACTAGAAACACAAAATATTACAAATGTCCCAACATTGGTGCATACATTCTAGATGTTCCCTTTCCTTGGTGTATACCTTCTAGTTATCCCCAATACTAATGCATACATCTTCAATTCTTGAATTAGAAATACCAACAATCCATAATGTCCTCCCAAATCTTGGCCACCAACTACATGAGGAGAAGCATCACTCAAGGGCTTTTCCGCCAATCATGGACTTACTGCGGTCCCCTGCACATCTACCAAACTTGATAATATGGCCATCCCTTCTAATAAGAGATTGGTTTGGTAACCTCATCCTTCAAATAGACTTTCTTGAGCATAGTGATGTGTCCTACATATTTGGAGCTTACCATAACGTCTACCTCTATTTCTATGATATTCTCAACCTAGTATGTACTTGGATCACAGTGAATTGATAGTGTAGATAGTGGCTACCTACACTACTTTTGCCAAAGATTCAACACCTAGTACTTCAAGCGAGGGTCATCTATATTCACCACTACAATTGCTTGATTTGTATTTAACCATTAGTATTCAATTCTACGTTATTCCCTTTCCTATGGATTATCCTAACCTCGGGAATAACCTTCCCATTAACTCATATCTAATTGGCATTGCTACAAGTATCTCAAAGCAACTCTATCTTACCAATTAACCATATGAATAAACATAACATCACATCATTAAATGACTCTATTTCAAGAGTATAGTCTCAACAATAAAAGTCTCCATTCAAGAGTGTAATCTCAACAATAAATAACTCTCATCAAAAGTATAATCTCGTCAATAAATGACCTTAGTTAAAAGTATAATCTTCAACAATAATTGGCTTCAATCAATGATAAAATCAACATTCAAAATATCAATCCGATCATATAGGTTAATCTCAACCTATGTGCTTCAATCAATAATCAGGTAAACATCCCAACCCAAATAGGTTATTCTCAATCTAGGATTTCATTTGAAAGTAAAGTAACGATCAAGTGATCAATCAAGTGTAGATTAACAATATATAGTTTGCATAATTTCACATCCTATCGATGACAACATGTCTATCATACCATTATTCCCATTGTATTACAAACCTTATTACCCTCAAAGGTTTACCTAGCATAGTAAGCTAACAAATACAAGTTACCTCAAGACATGGATGTCATCCACATTTCACATTTCATTCTACATACGCATAGTATAGACTAACTATGTATAGTGTAACATGCCCATTGTTCTACACAATAACTTTCCTATGTTTTAACCTCAAGTAAATAGTTCAAGCATCTATCCAGTATGAGATAAAAAAAATCCTTTAATATAAAAAGATAACATGCACATTGGAAATAAACATCTTTCCAAACTTTCCCCATTGCATTATATCAAAATATTATGACTTTCCATTGTATTGATTTCATAGTAAATAATTCATAATAACATTTCTCTTTTACAATCTTTCTATAGACATGGATACAAAATACAAACAAGGCTCCATTGAGCTTACCGACAATGGATGTATGAATGGTCCAGGTATCCTTCATCAAATCTTGGTCGCCAACTGATGAGGAGAAGCATCACTTAGCACTTTTCTACCAACCTTGGACTAACTACAGTCCCCCACACATCTATCAAATTGATAGATGGCCCTACCATTTGATGAAGATATTGGTTTGGTAACCTCATAATAACATTTACCTTCTCTGAGCTTGGTGGTGTATCCTAAACGTTCCTAGATCTATCATACAATGGCTACAACCTACACATATGACAATCCTTATCTAGTACGTAAATTTGGATCACAATGAACTGATAGTGTAAACAATGGCAACTTACACTACTTTGGCCAAAGTATTCATCACCCAAAATTATGGAGTGGACGTCACACGCTCACCCACCTTCCTAGCTCGATTTGTATTTGACCATTCATAACCTATGCATAGGCTATCCCCTTATGCCATGGAGTAATCCTTAACCCCAAGAATAACCTATTACCTCTATGTTTTTTATTAAGGAACAAATAGGTTTTGAAGGGACCCAAAACCCTTTACAAACAGATTTTGAATGGATTTGGAACCCTCAACCAAAAGGTTGTCTAAAAATAAATACAAGAAAGCACAGACAACCAAGGATCAAAAGGCAACCAAGGCCAAAGAACCACAACTGACTAAAAAGCCACAAGAGCCAACAACCAGCCAAGAACGAACCCCCAAACAAGAACCATCAAGATTTACATTTAGATTTACTCTTGTGGGAGCAGAGAGTCATGACAAAAGGAGGCTTAAAGGACTTCTCTTTCTTTCCCTTTACAGTGATCCAACCCTCTTCCACTTGCGTTGCCTTGTCAAGCCAAGCCAACGCACCATTATCTTGAAGAAGAAAGCCTGCAACCACTATCTTAGAGATTTGAACTGTGTTCCTCCTTGTAGGCATGGCCATATCAGGAGAGCCACCTGAAATGATGGCCGAAGCACCATTACCAGAAACAGAAGCCACAAGCCCAGTCTCGTTCTCTTTAGGGGTTTCAACATTGTAGTCTTGCATAACATCAACAACCTCTCCAATAGAGACATCTAGAGAGGATGGCCTAAGGCCCTGTGAATCCAAAGTAGCTACCTCAGAAAAACAGCTAGGTTGCTCAACTTTCTTCTCAACTGTATAATGCTGCTGAGAAGCACCTTTCCACCATGTAGCCTTCATGGATTTTTTTCTCAAAACCACATTATGTAGTAGGATGACCTGTTTTAAAAGATCTTCTACAATGGAAGGGAATCCCATCATAGTCCAAAGATTGGACCCAAGACCCCTTAGAAGATTTAAGAACAATCTCAGCAGGCAGCCCTTTTGAAACATCCATTTCGACCAGTATGCAGGAAAAGGTGTAATGAAAAATATCAAAGGATTCATCATCCACCAACAAAAAGTCACCAAGGGATTCACCCATTTCCTCCAAAAGAGGATCAACCCATAAGTGGAGGGGAAGATTAGGCAGCCGAACCCAAATCGAGATCTTATTGAAAGTTTCAGAAGCAGGGTTGAAATCAAAATGCCAGGGCTTAAGCATCAACAAATGTTTGTCCTCCCAGGTAAAAAAATTGTCACATAAAATTATATTTCTATCTTGAGCATTATCAAACTTGGCAACAAAAAACCCCTTGGCCATGGGGAAAATATGAACTTTACCAGAAATTAGAGGCTCCCATTCATGAGAGATCCAGGAATACAGTTGAGGGAGGCTAGGCCAAAAACCCATAAACTGATAGATCATCCCACGAATGAAGAGCATTCTATGTTATCTAAAACACATCTACTAAGTAAATAATAGTAACTCCTAAGACTCAACTAGGATAAACATTAGCTAAATAAGCTAATGTTATCTATGTTATACTATATTACCTCTATGTTATACTATACTACCTCTAATGTTATCTATGTTATACTATATTAGCTAATGTTATACTATATTACCTCTATGTTATCTAAAACACATCTATTGAGTAAATCATAGTAACTCCTAAGACTCAACTAGGATGAACATTAGCTAAATAAGCTATATCCATAATATAGTATTTATTCCCCCTATATCCACCCATTTCTTAATATGAAATATGTACAAAAACTTCAAGCAATATAGATATTTATACTAAGTACAACAAGCATTCTTTCACTTTCACAAAAGAATAGAATAATCTTTCCCTAATTAGCAATTGAAATAATTTCCCAAACAAACAACAATGTCACACAATCTTTTCAAATTCATAAATAAAGTATAAAAGAGTAGAAATCAATATGCCTATTTATGTAATGATCCAATTGATCAAATTGGTTTCCCAACATAGCCTTCCTAAATCAGTAAGCAACTCATAATTAACCTCCTCGCACTCTACCAAAGTATCACTCTCAAAATCCTCTCACAATTCTCTCAAAAACTCTCACAACTCAAGAAATAAAAAAATAATAACTTAGAAAATCATAGAAAGAATGCAGATATGTGTCCCTATTGAGGTAGAGAGTACTTATATTTATACACAAAGGTCAACAACTAAAGGCTAGAAACAAGGTATCAAGAATGACACTTCTCAGCTCAAAGGTTCGACTCAACAAGATTAAGAAAAGGTGGCAGCTAAAATTGTTGCATAGTAAACACATACACAACCATGGTGAA
Organism: Sequoia sempervirens; assembly: GCA_007258455.2. NCBI lineage: Eukaryota > Viridiplantae > Streptophyta > Pinopsida > Cupressales > Cupressaceae > Sequoia > Sequoia sempervirens. The sequence goes on along the minus strand of VDFB02338902.1, from coordinate 44,684 downwards.
TGAGTCACCCACTTAAATGGACAATAAGAATGATAATTAGAAATGCAAGGTTTATGTCTTCTATAAATCGACTCTATTTGGCCAGGTTTACTCTTGACCAATTCACATATTTCATATTGTTTCATAATTTAGAATTCATATTGCAAATCAGACTTCTAATCAATTTCCACTACTCACAAGTTGGTGCCACATTATGCAGTTCACACCCTATTATATTGGTCATTGTTTTCTATTTCCTAAGTCAAAGCTTCATATGTTGGAGCATTCATTCGCCTTCGTTTTACCGACTTAGTCTTTGCAGACTATATTACACGTTGGTGTATATCATTGATAATATGCGTTATTTATAGTGACGTCCATACTTTACTTAACTTTGCATTTAACACTTTAAGCATCTCTTATGTTTATGTGTTGTTTTATGAATTATTCCTTTAATCTATTTGTTGTGCGCAATACTTAGATTTTGCTATGTTTAAAATGCTATGCACTTGATAGATAATTTAGGGCTATAGAAATCATTATCATGTATATATATATATATATATATATACATATATATATATATATATATATATATACACACATAACATATTATCATGTGTATATGTATATATGATGCATGAGCACCCCGAGAATTTGGAAATCCTGTATTGCCCAAAAAAATGTTTAATTTGATTTTTGGTTTGGTTGGATTTTTGTTTTAATGGTATTTCTCAATTTGAATTCATTCTTCATTGCCATGTTTATTACATGATTATTGGAAAAATATCTTTGGCGTTGGATTATGAGAATATGAAAGCTAAAAGGCTAAAAATCATAGGAAGTTTAAGATACCGTGTCTTTTAAAACAAAATTAACAAATGCAAAATGAAATAATAGGGGCGCCTGAGCTTTGAATGGATTAAAAAAAAAATCTCTTAAAGAAATAAATAGAGAAGACGTAGAGGATGGCAACACATTCATTTATTTATTTTTCAAAAGAAAATTTGGCAAGCCAAAGGTCGCAGCCCAAAAGGCTGAATTTTTCATGAAATGAAATAGAAATGAAGGGGTGTGCAGAACATCTAGGGGGAATATGCTTTGCAAGGATAATGATAAAAAGCCAGGAATACATTGAGAACACGAGGGTGTGTGTAAAATAATGACATCAGGTTGTGAATTGGAGGAGGAGGGTAGCAAGTTGTTGAAGAAACAGGTCGCACCAAGTGGGATTAAGACGTTGGGGAAGAACCAACACATTTGTGTGCATAGGAGAGAAAGGAGGTTCGATTGGAGTTCCAAACAAACTTTTCAATTTCCAACAAATTTGAAATGAAATGGGTGGAGGCTATGTTGGGAAGTAAACTCATTATAGAGGACCACCAATTGGTGAAAGAGTAGTAAAAGAATTGTTGACCAACACTTGACAAAAGGGGAGAAAGGCTACAAATTTGGAGTAAAGAAAACAATAAAAGAGTCTCACCACATTTAGTGCAGAAAATAAATGGAAATTAAAGATTGTATAGAGCAAGAAATGATAAAATGCAAAGTGCTAGGTAGGGGTGCAAAGTAAGGAAAGGAATTGAGCATACATGAAGGAGAATAAGTAGAGATTGGTGCAGATTAAATCAAAACCAAGGAGTATAATCCAATTAATTGGTAAATGTTTACTATGTTGTAATTTTGCCTATAGTTGAATTTGAACTGAAATTTGAATGGAAGAAGAAATTTAAATTGATTGGAAATAAATCAAATTGTACGCATTGTTGTGTGAAAACTTTGATTTGGGTTTAATTTGACAAATGAAATTATCAAAATAAATAGTGTTGGCTGCGAAGATTGTGAAATTGTGAACTTGTTAATAAGTTAGTTTTAGACAGCGTAGAGGAGTTTGTTTTGCCTCTTCCATCAATATATATACACATAACATATTATCGTGTATATATGTATATATATACACGATAATACGTTATGTATATATATAATATATCTCAATTTACAAGTTTATAGAGTTGTATTATTTGATATATAAATACACATATGTATTCTTATATTTAATATATTAATGTATGTGTATATATACATATACATATATGTATGTATATATATTAATATACTAGTATGGACATTTCCATTACATCAATACATACACATATGTTAATATATATATATATATATATATATATATATATATATCACATGCCTTGATATTTTAAATACATATATAATGTATATATATGTCACCTTGTCTGATCAATATTCCCATGCATATGGGTAATTCATCTATGAGCATGTGTAAATACATCTATTTGTGTATACACATGCATGTATTTACTCATGTGTATGAGTTTATCATTGACACATACATATAAAAAATATATACATTTTATGTATATATCCTGGGATCGATTACATAGAAACACATAAAGAAGAACTCACACATTACAAAGAGACTCAATAGTGTAAAACTCGAAACATTAATGTTCACAAATAAAACCACAAGCAACACTAAAGGTAACTTACTATTTCCCAAACTATTATCCTGACTTGACCAATCTAGAAGTGTGTGCGTGAAAGCTCAGTTTAGGTCTTTATCAAAGGTTAATAGACCAATTTCTTCTCCCTAAGTGACACTTCCCCTCTCTTCAAGAGGCTCGATTCAATTCCTGCATCCAACTTAGTACATCGCAAAAGTAGTACATCCAACTTTGTACATTCATTTGCATCATATATTTCATAATCAGAATCATTTCATAACATCAAATTAAATCAATATTTATTAATCATATTTCCAAAACACATAAAACATAAATACACTCATTTAAAGCATTTTCACCCAACTAGGTAAAAGTAAGTAGTAACACAACGTGGTGTAACATATAGTCTAAATAGAAGCACCATACTCTAAATTCCCATATAGGGTATATAAAAGTATTAATCCAATAGATAGGTTCCACCAAAGCAAGAAACAACCAAGAACATGCAAACATAAACAAGCATCACAACATACTCAAAACCATTCCTTTCCAACATAGTAATCAAAACTATTTAACATTTCCAACATAAAAGACAAAGGTATAGAAACTGGCATGCATGTATAAAAGCTCCAATTGATTAAACTTCCTTCCTAGTTTAATTCCTCAAGCCCACTTGTTGTTAGGGTTAGAAGGCAATTATCTAATAGTTAAATGCAGATTTGATCAATAAAATAGAGAAATAAAACACACAAAAAAATTATAGTAGCAACCATCCAATGATTTTATTATCCAGCAAAAAACATATTACAATATCGCGAATAATGCCCTGCTGCAACTCACATCCCAACCGCTTATTACAAGCTTTTTAGAAGCTTCCAAAATTAGGGTTTTACAAAGTTGTTTTTTATTTTGTTGGTGACAAAGTGAAAAATAGGAGAAATTTTTTTCTCAAGGGCTACCGCCCCTAACCCCCCACCCAGGGCCTGGATCTACTCTGAACCCCAGCGAGGATACATGAAGAGTGTACAATATAGCACGATTAGTCGCCACATACCAACACTTGATACTTCCTCTAAGATTAACTTAATTCCCTCTTCAAACCTCTCACCAAATCTCTAAAAAATACAAATGCAAAATAGAAAAGAAACTCTTTGATGAAGTAAGAAGCCAACCCTCATTTACATACTCACAAAAATTTGAAAATGTAACTCATAATTTGTTTAAATCAACACCAAAAATCTACAAGGTCTCATGTTTCTCATTCAAAGACTCATGAATTGATACAACAACAAAGCATAACTGAAGTACAATATTTGCAGACATATGAGGCTGATGAAAACCATTACAAAAATTATACAAATTTGATTTACAACAGCAAATAACAATACAAAATTATCTCCTTCAATTTGTCTTCTTTCACAAGATCCTAGCTCCTTCAACCTACACTGATCATTAGAAATCACTACTGCAAATAAACCATGAAATCATGAATCTTGTTGTTGTTGTAGCACACCTCTAAACCTACAACAAAAATGTCTCCTTGGTCTCTTTCAACTTCTTTCAGTTGAATCTCTCAATCTCCCTTCAAACAAACTTCACTAGTTCACTATCTCCTAAAACGTGGAGCTCACTAACTCCCTAAAATATGGGCTTCTATACAAATAGAAATCTGCAACAATGGAGTCTTCAAATCCTCTCCTCAATCTGACAACATCTCCCCTTCTCACCTAAAAAAAATCCCAAATCCACCTTCCCAAATGGCAAGGCTTGAATATATAGATTTGTGAATGAGGAAAACCACTATGGTTTTCCAAAACCACCGAAACCTTGCTCATAAAAGCTTATGCATTCATTTTGATTTTACTAAAAGAACTGGTTACATGGTTTTGTTGCTTTCTTTAAAATTTACCAAAATATTTTGGCGGAATTTTTTTCATTTTGTTAAAATGAAAAGTTATATGAAATTACTAAGTTAGGGTTATGCCGTTGACCCTGGTTAAATACGACGGCGTGCAGAAAGCTTATTGGAAAAACAATACGCATTTGCGAGCGTAAATACAAGAACATGTAAAGAAGAGGTACGATTTATCGTAAATGGTTCTCAAAGGAAGCGTGTTTCCCCTTTGGATGCTTTAGAAACATTATCAAAAGCATAATTCCTTCAAAATTGCGTATCTTCCTGAGGAGAAAAGGTATAATGTTACCAAATTTAAAATAATATTTACATTTCTACGCATAGCGCCTTCAGAAAATAAAGAATTTTTGCGTTGCATTAAAGAGATTTTAGCCACACCACCGGATACCTCCCGCATCAAGCGATTTGCTTAAGTACGTGATCATAGTTCAAATGGGGTTGGTGAATTTTCCTGCCATAGCAAACAAATCTCTTAGCAAACTCCATCGCCCGAGGTTTGGTGCACGCGATGGGTCATTTTAACAGCTTCTTCCCGGCACCGAGGCAGGAACGGCAACCTTCTCCTTAGAAAGGCTTTGCGCTCCGTTCTTCATATATCGCGGACGTAGCGCACCACATGTTACCATCCCTCCATAATGCCGCCACGGTATATATGCTTTTGTGGGATTCAACCCACCACAAATTGACCACCTCCACCAAGTTCCTCTTGCACCATCATCTACAACTTCTACATTGCAAATATGTATTATCCAAACAACAATCAAAATCTATTGTATCCTTATACAAATATGTAATTACTACTCCATGGAAATTAGAAATTTCCATCTGCATACTCTCTTCTTGCTTGACATCCTCTTCTACACTCACCTTCTTGCTTGACATCCTCTTCTATACTCACCAAAGAAGGTATAGAATTGTCAAAATTAAATTCAAAATGAAATTTTACCTCTTTCTTGTTCACTTCCCCAACATCTTTTTCCTCATTCTCCATTACAACATCCATCTTTTCACCTCCAATGACAAGTTTTGCAAACTCCTCTTCATGTTTGTCCATCAATTCTCCTTCCAACAACTTGTTGATTCTTTCTATCTCTTCTTTCAACAAAAAATCATCTTCATATTCCTCTCAGACTTGCTCATCAAACTTAGGACCATCCATGTTCATAATTTTTTATTGCAAACCTTCTTCATCCACTTCACATAATGCACTCTATTCACACACTCTCACTAAAACTTTCACCTCATTATCTTCTCCATTTGTGTGGGTTGCCCCCACATATTCTTCCTTACATTCAACCTCTAGCAAAGGGCTGCAACACTCTTTCTTTCTAATCTTCTCTTCACTTTCCTCTTTTATGAAAACATTCATCTTCTCATATCTCTCATCCCATGCTCTCATGTCCTCCTTAACCATCTTTTTCAATACATCTACTTTAGCCTTGAGCTTTTCAAATTATTCATGATACTTCCTATTTTCCACTTCTTCCCAATATTGTTCCCAAAATAAAATTCTTATCGGCCTCCTCATGACCCATCCCATCCTCTCAAGTATAGATTGCCTCATATTTGACGATTTGTCTACACACAAGTCACGCACACACACACCACCACAAGTCTTGGTGCAAACTGCCTCACATCAATGCTTCTATCTACACACTCAAGAAATCCTGCTCTGATACCACTGATGAAGTAAGAAACCAACCCTCATTCACATAATCACAACAATCTAAAAATTTAACTCAAAATTTGTTTGAATCAACACCAAAAATCTTCAAGTAAGCTCTCATGTTTCTCATTCAAAGACTCATGAATTGATACAATAACAAAGAATAACTGAAGTACAATATTTTGTAGCTATATGAGATTGATGAAAACTATTACATAAATTATTCAAATCTGATTTACAATGGTAAATAACAATACAAAAATTATCTCCTTCAATTTGTCTTCTTTCACAAGATTCTAGCTTTTTCAACCTGCATTCATCATTAGAAATCACTGCTACAAATAAACCATGAAATCATGAATCTTCTTGCTGTTGTAGCACACCTCTAAACCTACAAAAAAAATGTCTTCTTGGTCTCTTTCAACCTACTTTTAGTTGAATCTTTCAATCTCCCTTCAAACAAACTTCACTAGCTCACTATCTCCCAAAATGTGGAGCTCATAACTCCCTAAAACATGGGCTTCTATGCAAATAGAAATATGCAACAATGGAGTATTCAAATCCTCTCTTCAATCCAATATCATCTCCCCATCTCACCTACAAAAACTACCAAATCCACCTTCCAAAATGAAAAGGATTGAATATATAGATTTATGAATGGGAGAACCACTATGGTTTTCCAAAACCACAAGAAAAAACCTGTCACTTTCGCCTCTCTTCTCCTTCATTCGTTTGAATTTTTTAAAATAGTTTCTAAGTTTTGTGGTCTTCCTTTCCAGCTTTCCAGAATATTTTGAATTTTTCCATTTCATAAAGAAATGAGAAAGTTATGCCAATTTACTAAGACCGAGTCTCACAATTGCGACCTAGTCATGCAACAACATGCAAAGCTTGTGGTACAAACATGCAAATACATGCAAGGCATGCAAATGATCATGCAAGAAAATGTAAGAAAAGTGGTCCCCTCTTGCAAATGGATTCCCAATAAGCATATTCCCTTTGGAGATGCTTTAGAAACATTTATCAAAGCATAATTCCTTCAAAAATTACATCTTCAAATCACCACAAGGGAAAATTATAATGTTGCAAATTAAAACATTTATTTCCCACGCACCTTATCCATTATTAAAAAAATAAATAAAAAGAAAAAGAAATAGTAATATTTTTGGTGATGCAAGATTTCCTTACACCCTGGATGCTTCTGCATCACTCTTTAACTCTCAAGCTCTCAACTCACTAACACAAAAATTGCGGCAGAATAACAATAGAGTAATCAGAATGAGAAGTGTAGCAATTGGTAGAATGAGCATCTTTATTTATACTAAATTGTGAGCAACCAAAAGCTAAAAACAAGTTAATATTTCTACCACCTAAGTTCTATCCTCATGCAACAACTCATCAAGCTAACTTACAGGTTTGCAACATATAACAACCCTCACCTTTCAAATGGCTGAGTTGACTTGTTATAAGGATCAAAAAGACTCTTTTACTAATTCAAATGAACAAGTTTATTTATCAATTTTCCTATTTGGTTTACATATCAAATTCCTTCTTATACTTCTACCAAGTTTACATCAACTGAGTTTCATACCTATCATATGGCTTTACCAAGTCCACCATTCTCTCAATGGCGTGGTAGATATGCCTATCCTCTCAAGGATCATATGGCATCACAGGTTAAGAATAAGTCAATATGTGATTCATTGTTTACCTTTGCTTTATGTGTTGTCCAAAAGCATTTGACTTATTCTTAATGCTATGTGCTTTATACACAGTTTTTAACTTGGCTAATTTAATGTATATGGCAGCGCTTTATGCGCTTATACTTCGCATTATCCACCTTCTATAATTGCCCAACTTATTAGTTTGGATTTGAATTAGCCAAAATACTTATATCCCGCACTCTAGTTTATTCTAGCGCATTTACTAATATGAAACTTTTTCCATATATATTATTATAACTCATATATATATATATATATATATATTCATATGTTTATTAATGCATTATTTGCCGATTCTATTATATATACATGATTATAGATCTATATTTATATATACATACATATGTACATACATACATATATATATATATAATATAAACACATACATATATATGCATGTACGTTAATATGTATATGTTTATACATATTTAATAAAATACACACATCCAAATATATATTAACACATATATTTACATAAACCATCAAATATATATATATATATATATATATATATATGCGTATATTATTATATATATATATCTATACGTATATATTATCAATACATACATATATTCATACATTTTAATAAATATAGATATATATACATATCATTTTTACTATTCTTTATCAACACAAATACGCACTCCCTACATATTCATCGATCAACATATATACACGAAGTGCATACATACATATATATGTGTATGTTGTATTTATCCAATCGATATTCCCATGCATATGGGTTATTGAGGACATGTTCATATACATTTATACATTTGAGGTGTATACCTCATCGATTAACATATAAGTATGAACACATAAAGAAGAAGAACTTCCATTCAACATAAAGACTCAATCACGTAACCCCAATCATCCACAGAACAAGATCATAACCTCTTCTAAATCATGCACAAACAAGACTAAAGACTACTTACCATTTCATGACTATCCTAACTCAACTAGACCATACTAGGGTGTGAGTGTGTGTATGTTCAATTAGGCTTATTAAGGGTTACCAAACCAAGCTCCTCTCCTAAGTGATACTCCCCCTCTTGTACCTAAGGGCAAGTGACTCCTTCCTGCATCCAACTTAGTGCATCACATAGGTAGTTAGCCATTCACATGTAATATATTTGCATCATAAATCATTTGCATACTCAAAGCATTAAAGTAATCATATTGCAATTCATTTACATTCATCGCATTTTCAATCAATATAAAACAATCATATCTTTAAAAGAAATGAAATCATAATGCATATTTCAGTATTTTATTCTCCTATTGAACATATTAAAGTTCTAATAAACATTAATCATCATATTTACTTACAAGGTAAAAGTAACCTAGTAACTAAGAAATGGGGTGTAACACCTTCTAGCTCTTCTACTTCTTGGATTCCTATGTGGCAGGATTGATGTAACATTTTTTTTTTTTTTTTTGTAATTGAATGGGAGATTGGGCCCACATCCCTTGTAACAAATAAATTTATTAAAGTTAATAAATGATTCTAATGTCTCAGAACAATGTATTTGTGATGAAAACAAGTAGCAGAATATTTATTAGAATTGAAATATTAATAAAATTATGTACCTAAAAATATATTTAATATATTATAAATAGTAATTTTTTTGTTCGATTTCTAAGGGCAAGCCAGTGGCTTTATTCGTGTGAATAATGAGACCACATTCCCAAGGCTCATCCCACCATTCCCTCTCCCCTCTTTCCCCTCCTCCCTCGACCTCTTCCAATTTCGCCTCCTCCTCTCCACCTCCTCCTGTTCCTGCGCACCTTCCTGGGCACTCCTTTCTAGATGAGCCCATCCTACCACTCACTTATTAATCATCTTTTGGTTGGTTTGATCATTACCCTCTTCTTAGACCCAGCCCTCCACTCCCTACGTGTAAAGCCACTTGTCCATCCCCGCACACCCCACCATCTTCGTAATGGCCTTTGCAGGCCTCCTTCACATCCAATGTGCATCACTCATCCATTTACGCAGCCGTCGCTGCGTGCAGCACATTGCATGGCTGGTGGAGGATCGTCTGCTTTTGTTCTCCATGTTATTGAGTGATTCCCCACACCAGCACGTCATCCTTTGTCCTTAATGTGAAATGGATTCAATGTCCCACCATCCCTTTGGTGGGACCTGACAATAGTTTTTCTTGCAACTTTACCATTAGCGGTACGTACTTTGTCTGATATATTACAAACAATATTAACGCAAACTCAATATTAACAAATACAAAATATTATTAAATAAATTAAATTTTAATAGCTAAAATTATATTTCAAATAAAATATTAAAAATAAAATAAAATATATTAAAATTGTTATAAGTGAAATTCTAAATTAAAATTTACAAGTAACACCGAACTTAAAAAAGTAAAAAATAAAATGAAACCTATTCAAAAGATAAAATGTCAACCCATAGTTTATTGATTTATTATTATTAATATTTTATTTTAAAATATATATTTCTTCAACTCATTTTGTTAATTAATTATTAATAAGTTTGTTTTGAACCAATTAAAAACTAGAATTTTATGTTCTTCAAATATAATTTAATTTTATGAAGTGAACATGTTAAATACTTAACTTTAAAATTTGTAAAAATTATTTCTCTTGTTCACATAATTGGCTAAGAAGTTTTGGGGTGTTACTGACAAATTTGTAGGGCAAGCAAGGTAAACTACTTTAGAATGATTTTTCATTATTTAGTTTATTAAATCATTTTATTAAAGAAAGTACAATAATAAATTAGTTATTTTATAGAGATTTGGATTCACACTATTAAAATAATAAAATAAAACTTAAATTAAAGCACATCCATAAATTAGCATATAAAGATAATCTAGGGATTTAATTTTACACAATTAAAATTAAAATTAAAATTAAATCTTAAACTATTTGACATTGCCACTTTTTTATTTTCCAAATTATATTAATTTCAAAACATAGATAAATACAAATAAGAATTAAATTAAAATAACTAAAATTATTATAATTATTAATTAAATTATTATTCTAATCCTATTATTATTAAATATTATAATCCTAAAAGCATTATAATTAAAGATTAGGATTAGAATTAACAATAATGTAAAAAATATGGTTAGAACTATTCAAAAATTAAAATAAATTAAAAATAAAATATTACTAACAAAAATCACACTTTTAATTGTTATTAGTGGGGCCAAACTATGGTGGAAGTTTAGCATCTTTGAGATGGAGCGGATGGCATGCGTGTGGGCCTGGGCTCTGCAGGCCCGCGACCTACAACTGTTGCAGTCTGCATGCGTGCTCCCTGAGTCTATCTTGTTGCGTGGTGAAGTTTGGTGCATTGAGGCGGGTTCTTCTTATGTGTGGGGGGGCGGGGGGTTTGTTTCTATGTTCTCCATTTATTTTCTCTTGTGTTTGTGGGAAATTATCTTTGCAATGGGGTTCTTTTGGCTTTATGGGGTGGGGTTTTTTTATTTGGATTATGGCGGAACATCCAGTCTCTTATAGTTTGGGGGTGGCCAATGGTGGTGTGGCTCATAATGGGTCTTCTTCGAGCTTGAAAGCTCAACAATCGGAGTCGTATTATGTGGGGGAGGGCCCCAAATTGAAGAAAGTGAATGGTTGTCTACCCAAAAGCCAATATAGGTCAATTTTGGTCATTTCTCCTAAATATGTTGCTGATGATGTCTCTTATTGGAGCAAGCATGCTCTTATCTACAAAATTTTGGGGTTTTGCATACCTTTGATGGCTTTGGATGCTTGGATTCGGCGTACATGGCAAGTTGAGGGAGACATGGAGCTTATGGTGGCTACAAACAGTTACTTTGTGGTGGTTTTCTCCAATATGGTTGATAGGAATCAGGTTTTTGAGGGAGGTCCTTACATCTATAATCATGTGAGTTTGTTTCTCAAAACCTGGCGTATGGGTTTTAATTCAGTTGAAGAACTATCATCAAGGGTTCCTATTTGGGTTTGTTTGCCGTGGCTTCCCTTGGAGTTTTGGAGAGAAGACATTTTACAACGAATTGTTGCTCTTCTTGGAAAGCCTGCTACAGTTGCTCAAAAAACCCTTGAGAAAAAGGTGATTTCTTTTGCTCAAATCTATGTCGAGATAGATTTGAACAAGCCCTTACCAAATTCTCTGGAGATTTTTCTTGGTTCATTGTCTTGGGTTCAATAGCTAAACTATGAATCCATTCCCTTTTGTTGTCAAATTTGTCATGAGTATGGACATCTTCAGAAGCAATGTCCTAGGATTCTTAAAGCTCCTCCTTCTAATTCCTCCCCTTTGTCTTTGGCTCCAAAATTTGTTAAGGAGAATAAAGAGAAAACTTCCATGATGGAGGGAGCATCAGATAAAGATGGCTCTGTGCCTGTTAAGCCTCAGGCTAAGGGTCATGGTCAAAAGAGATTGTTGAAGGACAAATTGACTGACAAGGACTTTAATCGATTTGAGGTGTTTGACACTTCCACCTTGGAGGAAGGAATTCCACCAGATGTTCCTTTTGGTGCTATTGGTATGGGTTGTGATGTGGAGCAAGGACATGAGTTCAATCATGATCTTCATTTCTCACAAGGTGGGCAAGATCAGTTGGTGTCTTTGCATGGCCCTATGGAGGATGATGAGGATATTGTTTTGGCTGATTTGGCAAAGGAGAGGATAGGTTATAGCAAAATCAAGGGGTCTTCTCTTGCCTTGGGGGTGCAACAACATACGCTTATGAAGGGTTCATATAAGCACTCTTCTAAAAGTGGCCACAAGAAGGATCTTGAGAAGATCAAGCGTACTAGAGATTTTTTGGTGGAATCTGGGTCTGTTAAACCCATTGATGCTCACTTTCGTCCATATCCTCTATGATTGTTCTCTCATGGAATGTAAGGGGGTTGAATAGAACCTCCCATCAAAAGGTTATTCATGATTTGGTTATTGTTCATGCTTTGAACATATTTTGTGTTCAGGAGACTAAACTTTTAGTTGATTTCATGCTTTAGTGTTCTTCTCACATCTGGTACTTTGGTCAGTGTCAATACATTGGTTCTCAGGGGAGATTTGGGGGTTTGTCTCTTTTTTGGGACCCTAGAAATATTGCTCTAGTATGGTGGATTTCTAGTCATTCTACTATTTTCATGGTTGCCCCTTCTTTGGAATTTGGTGAGACCATTTTGGTTACTAATGTTTATGCCCCAACTGATATTCAAGGAAAAATATGACTGTGGGCTCATATAAGGTATGTTAGATCTTGTGCTCCATATCTTTCTTGGGTCTTAGCTGGCGATTTTAATTTTGTGTTGAGCTTGGAGGAGAAAAGAGGTTGGTTTCCTCGGCTTCGGCCTGCTTATGATCTTTTTCAGGAGAATGTGGATTCACTTGCTTTAATTGATGTTAAGCCTTCTAATGGGGTTTTTACTTGGAATAATAGACAGAGTGGGGAGGAAGCGATCTCTGAAAGGATGAATAGATTTCTTGTTTCCTATTTTTGGGTGGGAGGTAGATGGGTTACTGGTTCTGAGATTCTTGATTGGAGAGGTTCTAATCATTGGCCAATTAAACTTTCAATAACCTTCTTTACAGTTCCTAATAATCCTCCTTTTAAGTTTCAACTTATGTGGCTTCGTGAGTCTTCTTTGCACGATCCTATGGCCCAATGGTGGCATGATGGCAACCTTGCTTATGGTACTGTTATGTACACCTTTGTTAAGAAACTTTGATATGTCAAATTTCAACTTAAGAGATGAAATAGGATGAGTTTTGGAAATCTTAAGGTTATGAAGAGGAATGCTTAGGCACATCTTGATGTGATTACTCACAAATTCAAAATTTTGGTTTCTCAGATGCGTTAGGACAAGCAAAATCCCAGGTTGCAAGAGTTGTGGAGGAGTGAGAGCTTCAAGAGGAGATTTCCTGGAAGAAAAAGGCTCAGATAGATTGGCTTCAAGAAGGGGACAAGAATACTGCTTTCTTCCATCACTCTGTGCAGGCTCATTTTAATAAAAGTTTTATCTCCTCTTTGGTCAATGTGGATGGGATCCACATATCTTCTATGCAGGCTTTGTCTCGTGAGGCTAAATAGTTTTATTTTTCTCTCTTTTATGAGGATTCACCCAATGCAAATGATGAGGAGAATTTGATCCTTGCTTGCATTCCCTCCCTGATCTCCAAGGAGATGAATGAATTTCTTGTTTGCTCGATCTCTTTACCTGAATTGGAAGAGGTTGTGTTTGGGATGAATAAAGGTAAGGCTCCAGGTCTGGATAGTTTCCCTGCTAATTTTTTTTAGGAATTTTGGGATATTATAAGTTTGGATTTGTTGGAGGTTCCTAGGGAATCTCTTCACAACAAATAGATGCTTTGTTCCTTGAACTCTACTTTTTTGGTTCTCATTCCTAAAAAGGAAGGTGTTGATCAACTCGAATTCTTTAGACCTATTACTCTCTGTAATGTGGTGTACAAAATTATTACTAAATTGATTGCAGAGAGGCTCAAAGTTTGTCCTCCTTCGGTGATCTCTGAGGAGAAAAGGGTTTATGTGGCTGGCAGACAAATCCTCGATGGGGTGGTGGTTGCCTCTGAAGTCATTCAGTCTATGGCGACTTCTATGGAAAAGTCTATGTTCATCAAGTTGGATATGGCTAAAGCTTATGATAGAGTTAAGTGGAATTTTTTGCAACAAATTCTCTTAAGCTTTGGATTTAGTCTAGATTGGGTCAGTTGGACTATGAGTTATGTTACCTCTTCCTCTTTTTCTGTTATTGTAGACACGTAAAATATACTGATTAACATCGTGCATTTGATCCTAACTTACTAACATCGTTTCTTCTTGAATCATCCCTCAGTTTAACCATTTAATCAAATTCCCTATCTGATTAAATTCATCATTATTCGTCTCTTAATTAAATAAATTATTTTATCTAATTAAGTCAATTTCTTTTGTTAATTAAATCAATCCATCTGATCTAATTATCCCTATTTAATTAAATAATAAATTTATTTGATTAAATCTCTAAAGTCTATCCATTAAATTAAATAAATTAAAACCTTATTTGATTTAATCTAACACCATATCTTTTAATTAAATAAATCAAAATCTTTATTTAATTAGCCTCTTATCATATTCCTCTCTTATCTAATTTAAATAAATGCATAAATCTAAGTCAAATAAGTCACATCATCTAATCTCCTATTAAATTAATTAACCCTTGATTAATTTAATCTAATCTCATGTCACATACTCTAAATAATGCAAGTTGCACATGAAAATAGATTTAATTCATTTATTAAATCTCTATTTTCCTCACAAGGCATCTTTTTGGAATATTTTATCAATTTGAATTCAAAAATTCCAAGTCAACATGTACATCCAACAAGGCATTTAAGATCTCTTACATGTCCTTTGCTTTGAGCCAAGTGGCATTTATTGCATTTTCCCTTCCCTCTTACATGTCATTTCAACAAATTTGAATTTCAAATATTGACATTTATTGGCACAAACCCCAAATTTTGCACAACCATCATCCATTCATAGTTTGACAAGTGGCACCATATCATTGGATGAATGTTAGTTCCACATTGCTCAAATTTGGGCATTCATCCATTTTGAAATCCTATAAATGAAGAGCTTCTCCCCTCATTTTATCATCCACAACCCAAGCAAAGTTACCATGCTAAAATACTTGGCCATTTCCATCCATCATTCAAATTTTTAGCTAGTTTTTTTGCAGATTTAGCTTGGAGTTCTCATCTTTTTATCAAAAGTGGATCAACAATCTCTTCAACATTCGAATCTTGCATCATAGGAATTGGGAAAGGGCCAATTTTCGCATCAAATTGGCACCAATTCCCCCATGGGATCAAGTGTTTGCTATTTAAATTAGGATTTAATCTTTGGTTATCAATTTTATTGTGTTCTTGCTTATTTTCTTTCCTATTTTGAGTTTGCAAATGGATTTCATGGGGAATCCTTCTTTTAGCTTGTAATTCATTGTTTAACTCGTTTATGCATGTTGTTTTGCAGGTACTAGGAAAAGGGTTCGCACATTTGGCGCTAGAAGGAGAGCTTGACATCATTATTTTTAACTTTTCCTTAAATTTCTGCATTTTCTTAACACAGAAAATTCCAACGTGAGCTCGTCAGTGTTGCTATTTTAGCACCGCAGGCTCGTCAGCATCATTGTTTTAGCACCGTGGGCTCATCAACGTCGTTGTTTTAGCGCCGCTAGACTCATCCCGCCAAAAAATTCAAATTTTAAACTCTGCCACTGGACTCGCCGATTTGCAGAAGTTTCAAAAAATCCTAAACTCCGACATTGGTAGAAATTGCGACGCTGGGCGAAATAGCAATGCAATCGTGCTCTTTGTCCCGACACAGAGCGCCACTGACTGGTAAGCGGCACTGTAAGAGCGACGCTAAAAAAAATAGCGATGCCTTCATGAGTTGCGACACTAGGAGACAGTTGGAAATCAAAAACTAAGGAGGGAGGAGCATGGTGATGATACATTGTCCAATCAAAGTGTTTGATTAACACTTCTTTTAAAAAATTTTGTTATCTCCTCTTTCTTAGAACACTAGCTTTCATTTGGGTTTATAAAGAGCTCCTTTTGTTTATTTCTTGCAAAAAGATTAAAAAGAATCATAGGATCAACAACTTACTAGATCTTGTTTATGGGATTAACAAATTGAACAAATGTTTATCACTTGTCTTTTTGGTGCTCTAAAATAAACTCACATATTTCTTTGAGGATTTAAAAAGAACAAGTGTAGTTGTGTTTTTTGTGAGGGCTTACTTAGAATAAAGGCATTGGAAAAGGACATATGCGCTTCTCTCGCGCTTTTTAGCGATCTTGAGAATGAAAAGGCCTTTTCAATGACTTTGGGTTAAGATAAAGCAATCACCTCCACACTTCGATTTGGGCTTAAAATTGAACAAAATCTTGTGCGAGTGTGAGTGGGGGCCTTGTTGCATATATTCTCTTTCCTTGTTGCCAACAAGGATTGATCGAGGTACGAATATTGTTCTTCATTCGCTTTTGTTAATCCTAGAGGGCCTGCCTTGGGGAAAAAGTACTCACCCAAGGGAACAACTCAACTAGTAACACTCTGAACCTGAGAGTATTTCCAACCGGGATATAAATGTGGATATTGGACGAAACGCCAATATCACGCGGTTGACTCCGACAAGATGGATTCGAAAGGGGACTCTTGCCACGTTGGGTCAACTCCTATGAACAGAAAGTCCTTAAGACCCATGTGCTAGAATTTTCCAAAATCCTTTTATTTATTTGTTGGTACAAGAACGGTCGTTCTGAAGCCACCCCACATTTTACGGTCTTCTAGTAGAGATGGAAAGCATGCCATGGGAGTTTCATGGGTGTTGATGCTTGGCTGCCTTAAGTATAAGTGAGTGTCGCAGAGGGGAGCCAATGGGGTCAAGCATCTAACCATCTGCTAGAGATAAGCGTAGCTAGACTTTTCCAAGTGGGAATCCAACAAATATTGTCTTACACATCCATAGGATTGTACTTATTCTTGGGTTACAAAATGCATTGCTTGTTCGAAAACACCATGGAAACAAACACTTAACATCATCCAAATTTCAAACCCTTTTGAGGACAAATACAATTGACTCAATCCATATGTTATTGCTTTCCCTTGGGATTTACATCCTTAGAGGTTTCTAAGCATTGGATTATATCTCAATTTGTCTCCTTAAGTAAACAATAGGGAAACCCTTTGCCTTAAGTTCATTAAATTTCTACATAACATATCTTGTGGGGTTTGAAGAAATTAAGACATTAGACATCTTAGTTTGAAAACCTAATTGAAGAAAGTGTTTTTGGTAAAATAAAGATATTAAGCAAAGCTAAGCAAAATGAACTTTCATGTGTTGAAGACTCCAAATCCCAAAGCACAAATCATTGATTGAAAATCCGAAAATGAATGTTCAAATGAAATCATTTCTTGGTCACAAAGGTCATTAGGAAGCATTTGCATGCTCTTCAATACCTAGGTCTAGGCAAACAAAGTGTCCTTTTTTAGGCTCATCTTAGGATTAAAACATATCAAAATCTTTTTCATCCATCCTTCAAAACATCAAAACAAAATTCATCTCATCATCACCTTTTGGAAAATCTTGAAAAATCATGCTTGATACTAGGCTTTGTGGGAAAATCAAAATCACCAAAATCATTGAGACAAAATCCTTGAATTTTTTTTATCAAAACACCTTTGGCTAGGTATGTGTAAATGCATCCTTTTGCATATGCTTAGTCAAAGTTATCAAAATCATCTTGTCTAGCTTAGTGTATGTAGATGAATCCTTCTCCATATGCTTAGTGAAACAATCATCTTGTTTGAATAGGTGTGGGTAGATGCATCCTTCTCCTCACACATATTCAAATTATCATCCTTTGAACAAAGCTATCCCTTAGATCATCATCCAAAATCTTAGGGTCTTTTTGTTCAAAATCAAAATCAAAATCAAAATCAAAATCAAAATCAAAATCAAGGACAAAAATCTCAAAATCCAAAGTCCTAAAAGCCTAGTGTCTCATTTAAGATTTATCAAAAGCCAAAACATCCATATCATCCATCCCTAACATCATCATCATATCATCACCTTTGATCCTCAAAAGCATCCTAAAAACTTTCACTTTGGGACATAAAATAGAGATCATTCCAAAAGAATCAAGAGATTCATCTCCCATATTCTCGAAGATTGATCCTTGTTTTATGGTTAAAACAAGATTTCAATACAAGAAGAGTATGGAAGCCAACAAAGAAACACCCGCTTCAAGTGATCTTAGCCAAACAAATGTAGAAATGAATCCAGCTGAATCAAGTAATCCATTAACCCTCTCATCATCGCAAAATCCGCAGGAAGAAAACCAAGGAGAGGACCTTACTTTTGGAATGTCTCGTGAAGAAATGACATAAATGCTTCAAAATACGGACAACCATAGAATCATCAACATCATGATGAGACTTAACCCTTCGTTATACATGCTTGAACTAGCAAAACAAGGGGCCAAGTTTCCTTCAGATTTTTATGTAAGTACTATTGTGGAGACATCCTTTCCACCTATCTCATCCACCATACCCATTTCATCTACACCTCCATCTCAAAACATCATGCAAAACATTTCGCAAATCACAACATCATTTGCTCCAACCCAACCAAATGTCAACAAGGGAAACACATTCCTCAATGCTCTTCAATCACATCCCCTTGTTAATAATCAAAACATGGACGCAAACACCACCTTGGAACGAAGCATACCAAAAAACCCATTACAAAAGAATGTTCCTCTGACATTCCATCACAATCCATCATCATCATTTTTTCACGCAACACCACAAACACCTCTTCTCACAAATTCACAAGAAGAGGGAGATACGTTCGGACTAGGGGGCTTATTTGAAACCACGACATTCTCGCAACAACTTACACCCCTTACATTTCCACCTCTTCCATCATTGGAATCATCATCTGCACCACTCCTTGGTTTGGGGTTGCCTCCCCTACCAAGTATCAATCAGACCTATATCCCAACCATCAATCAAAGCATTGCACCAAACACTCAAAATTTATCGTTGATATGGCAACAAACAATAAATACACAAGCGATGGCAACATCATCAAACACACCCCTAGCATCACAAAGCATGGTCTCACAAGGACCAATCACATCAATACCATTATCCAACATGCAAAACATCAACACCACCTTCACGAATACCATTCCAAATCCACCACCACCTCCACCACCACCAACTTTCACCACATCAAGCCAATACGATGCAGCATTGCAAGTTGCTTTTCAAAGAGGATACCAGCAAGTCCAGAAACAAAAAGATGTACAACAAGCCACTCAAGCTGCACAAGCTGCCAAAGCTGCATAAGCCATAATACAAGCACAACAAGCCGTGCAAGCTCAAGATTTATTGCAACAACAACAATAACAAGTCGCCCAAGCCGCCCAAGCATTGCAAGCACA
The DNA here is from genome assembly GCA_007258455.2 of Sequoia sempervirens. Taxonomy (NCBI): domain Eukaryota; kingdom Viridiplantae; phylum Streptophyta; class Pinopsida; order Cupressales; family Cupressaceae; genus Sequoia; species Sequoia sempervirens. The sequence continues at coordinate 24,931 of VDFB02338902.1, read as the reverse complement.
AAGGGTCACACAAGCACAAATTTTATTACAACAACAAGCTACACAAGCATAAGTAGTACAAGCTCAAGCCCAAGTGCAAGCACAAGCTCAATATCAAGCACAACAAGCACAAGCACAAGCACAACTTCTTGCACAAGTAGCACAATTGCAGGCATATCAACAAGAGCTAAAGCAATACCAAGAGCAGCAAGAAGCAACATAATTGGCAGCCCAACAACAAGCGTTGTTGGAACAACAACAAGCCCAACAACAAGCATTGTTGGAACAACAACAAGCGCAACAACAAACACAAATCCTAGTGCAACAACAACATGATCAACAACAGGCATTGTTCATACAAAAGCAAGTAGAAGCCTACTTCGCTCGACAAAACATGCAGATACCATCAAACAACGTACCGACCAACTAATCCATCCAAACCACGATTCAAACACCTCAAAACACTTTCATCCCACCCCCTGATCCCTAGAATGATGTGATGACACAACTCAGGTTGCTCTCGCAACAAGTGCTCGACCTTCAATCGGGGCGGACAACCAAAGCACCAAGCAACTTGTGTCCCTATCCATTTGATAGGAGCCTAGACATGAAACCATTCCCCAAGGGATTTGAAATCCCCAAATTTGACAAGTATCGAGGGATGGGAAACCCTGAAGATAACATCAGGGAATTCCAGGTTCATTGTATGGAGGTCGCATATGAGGATACTTATTTGATGTGGCTATTCCCTAGGAGCTTGGCAAGTCCTGCTATAGAATGGTTCTCTCGCTTACCTTCAGGAATTAGAACATTCAAAGAAATTAGAGACGCATTCATTAGGAATTACGCATGTAACATTGCAATGTATGTTAGTCTCGAAGAATTATCGGCTCTCAAACAAGGAAAGAATGAGTCTTTCGCCTCATTCCTTCAATGATGGCGATCCAAGGCCAATCGAAGCAAGTGGACCATGCCAGAAGAACAACAAGTCTGCACAATCATAGCCAACCTTGAAAGCTACCTGATATTCCATCTCAAGGTTTAGGGAATCACCACATATGAACAATTGATATCTAAGGCGCTTAGCATCGAAAGAGCCCTTGTGACCCAACCTACAGAATCAACGTCATACCATGAATAACAAAATAACCGTCCACCATCAAATTGCAACGATAAACCTTGTACATGGGTGAGAAACAAAAAGATCATTAATGATGGCATCATCGATGCCAAGGTGGTCATTAGTGGTCCACGCTAAAATACACCCGCACCGCAAACCCAAAATCAACGCCAAAACACTCATCACACAACATATCAACCCAATAATCCCACCATTAATAACCTCACTGATCAAAGAGGACCACCCCAACGCAAAATTTATCCAAAACACAAATACACTATTTTGGGGGAACCATTGGAAGACAATAAAAAAGTTGATCGACGAAAAACTCATCAAGCCTCCCACATTCGAAAATTACCAAGAACCCAATGTCAAACCTCCTTGGTATAATGAGAATCAACTTTGCGAATTTCACAAAATCAAAGGTCATACCACAAACAATTGCATGAGACTCAAAAACATCATCCAAGATCTCATCAACAAGAAAATCATAAACATGGAACAACCTACTGGAAATCAAGATCTTAAAATCTACACGAATTCGATGCCAAATCATGGAAATAAAGGGAATAAAAATGATAAAGGGAAGGGCAGTGTAAATCATGTGTACGAAATGGTCATTGCCTCCCTAAATGAGGACTGCATGGTCATCACCATCAAGGGCGCCCATGCCAAAGATTGTGGAGTCACTACAAGAGGCGGCAAAGTCACCATTGCAGGATCATCCCAACCTAACAGAGTCCTCTCATCTAGACCTATTCTGCATACCTACAATATTGTAGAACAACTCAAGAGAAGGCCAACACACATCTCCATCATGGAGTTGTTAAAAATATCATCAGCGCATAAAAAAATCCTTGAGGAAGCATTAGCCTCATCCACTATCCTCGCAGATCTCGATGCGGAGCAATTCCAAGCTATGGTCAAAAATATCATAACGCCTAATCTCCTTACATTCTCTGACCAATATTTCCCCACCCAACCATCTCGCAACCATGCACTTCACTTGGAAGCCATTGTAAACAAGATCAAAATCAAAAGGGTCTTGGTGGATGGAGGTGCAGGTTTGAACATCTGTTCTCTTAGCCTCATCAAGTAGTTGGAAATATCGAAAGATTCCATTGACAAAGGAAAAGGCATCACAATAAGAGCATATGATGACCAAGAGAGAGTGTCTCAAGGCATGATTAAGCTCCCTATCCAAGGAGGGCCGACGCTTATGGAAACCACATGTCAGGTCTTGGACCTTGAATTGCCATATAATATCCTCCTAGGACGTCCATGGATTCATGCAATGAAAGTCGTAGCATCAACCTTCCACCAATGTGTGAAATTTACACATAATGGACAAGAGGTTACCATCCATGGAGATCCTGAGCTATTTTCATATTGCAAAAATCTTGAAGCCAAGTATTACAAAATACCCCAAGTGCCAAAGAATGATGAAGGCCCATCCACACCATACATCGACCCCGCCACTCTCACGTCCACTTCTGTGATAGAGACACCCACCATCCCCACCATCTCTGATATCAAGCTCATCATCTAGGAGGACGGTTATGGAAGCTACAAAATCCCTAACAATGCTTTTGTGATAGGAGAGTTACCACAATCTCCTAGATCACGGGGACACCCACAATAAAATTAAGCTTCCACATCACAAACCTATCCTAAAAATTATCCTAAATTCACAAGATGGGGAGACCTTTGCCATGAGGTTATTGAAGTAGATCCATCTCACATGTTGTATCAAGATGAAAGACCGACAGCTAATTTACCAATGGACAAAAGAAGCAAGGGCCTACACATCATGCTTGCAATGGGTTACAACCAAAATCAAAGACTGGGACAAAATGACAATGGGCTCATAATACCTATCATGCCAGAGACGCGACCCATAACAAATATTGGTCTTGGATGTGCCACTCTGAGAATAACCATAAGTGGTTGAAGTCCTTTGGTTAGAACGGTTAATATTTCTCCTCAGCCAGTGCTAGTACAAGTACACTCACCAATAGTCACAGGGAGAGAAACACATAACTTTATAACTGAGCCCTACATTAGTAGTGATGACAAGGATACCATATCCAATCTACCTAGGTTATTCGAAGATACCACCCTGTGTATGATTAGTATCATATTCTTTGAGCCAGCTAGTCAAAATCATGAGATTCATTTAGTCTACCCCCAATTGATCGACTATGACCAATGAGGACCACCAGTTCTCAATACATTCAAAAATGATGAGGCACTCTTAGAATTCATGGGATTGAGGGATAAAATTCTAGATGGAGATCACAAGGCAGGGTTTATAATGGAGTTGGACACACATTCCTATTACAGGGAAACAATTGAATCCTTCAGTCGCAAAAGTGAGAAACTAAGAATCATATCCAAGTCCTTGAGTGAAAAGCACACTGTGGCACTCTTTGACAAGAAATTAGTAAAAAGAAAGGATGTATCCAATGGTGAAAACCTCTTTGAGGTGCCCAAGGATGAAGGATTCAATCTTCCTCTAAGAGCTCTTCACCAGGAGAAGTCAGCAGTCTTGGCCGAAAAATGAAATCCGGTCATCATAGGAACAGAGGAGACCCCGCATATCACATTCTATGCAGAATCACTATTAACAGAAGAGCAAGAACTCCTAGTAGCATTCCTAAAGGAAAGGAAAATAAACTTCGCATGGAGTTACGCTGACATGCCAGGGATAGATCCAGAGATAGTGGTCCATCATTTAGCAGTGTATCCATAAGAAAAGCCAGTCAAACAAAAGCTTTGAAAGATGCATCCTCAAATCGCTTTGTTAGTCAAAATGGAGCTCAAAAATTTGTTAGATGCAGGATTTATCCGACCAATTGATTATCCCGAATGGGTGTCAAATTTGGTACCTATTTCAAAACCTGATGGAGCTATCAGAATCTGTATGGACTTCAGAGATTTCAACAAAGCATGTCCGAAGGATGATTTCTCGCTTCCCAACATCGACATGATAGTCAACATGACAGCAGGACATGAGATTCTATCACTAATGGACAAATTTTCAGGATACAACCAGATCATGATAGCAAAAGAAGATCAACATAAGACTAATTTTACTTGTCCATGGGGGACCTACTATTGGAACATGATGCCATTCGGCCTAAAGAACATAGGAGCAACCTATCAAAGGGCCATGACACTGATATTTCACGACATGATTCATAAAATAGTCGAAGACTGTGTCGACGACATCCTAGCTAAGTCAAGAAAAAGACAAGATCATATAGCAACCCTAAGTGCTATCTTTGACAGACTGGAGGAATACAAAGTTAGACTAAATCCCAAGAAGTGCGTCTTTGGCATACAATCAGGTAAATTACTAGGATACATAGTCTCAATGAGGGGTATCGAGGTGGATCCGACAAAAGTGAAGGAAATCCTTGAGATAAAAGCACCAAAGACATTAAAACAACTAAGGGGTCTCCAAGGAAGACTCCAATCCATCCGACGATTCATAGTACAACTGGCAGACAAGCAAAATCCATATTCTCACCTACTCCATAAGGGGGTAGTGTATAAATGGGATACAAAATGTGAAGAGGCATTCAATAAAATGAAGGAATATTTATTGACACCGCCAGTCTTAATGCCACCCATCCCAAAGAAGCCATTGATCTTATATGTGTCAGCAACAACAATAGTTGGAGCTCTCCTAGCTTAGCATGATGAAAACGAAATGGAGAGTGCCATCTACTATATCAGCAGGACAATGGTCGGTCACGAGCTAAATTACTCATTCATCGAGAAAGCTTGCCTCACAGTAGTGTTTGCATCCCAAAAATTCAGACATTACATGTTGGCACACAAGATAAAGCTCATTACGAAAATTGATCCCCTTAAGTATCTCTTATCAAAGGCAATTCTCACAGGCAGAATGGCAAAATGGGTAATGATACTGTCCGAGTATGACATTGAGTATGTGGAGAGAAAATCCATCAAGGGTTAAGTTATTACAAATCAACTAGCAGAAGCACCTATGTATTCTGAGAATCCTTGTCTCAGAGTTTCTAGATGAGTCTATTTTTAACCTCAATGTAGCTGATAATTGGAAACTATACTTCGACGACTCATATACACAACACGGATCAGGAGTTGGTGTCTTCTTCATCACCCCACAGGGAGACTGCATACCAAGGTCATACAAACTAGCATTTCTTTGTACTAACAACATCGCATAATATGAGGCTTTGACTATAGGTCTCAGGATAGCAGTACAATGGAATATCATAACCGTCAAAGTCTATGGAGACTCTCAGTTGATCATGAACCAAGTCAATAATGAATATCAGACCAAGGATGATAAGCTCACTCCATACAAGAAATTGGTGGAGACTCTAAAGTAATCCTTCATTGACATAACATTCAAGTAGATTCCAAGAACCAACAACATAGTAGTAGATGCCATGGCTACAATTGGGTCTCTATTAGACATCCCTTAGAACGTGCCAAAATATGAATTTATGATTGAGTAGCTTCTCGTCCCCACATTCAAGGTACCAGAATCATAATTCATGTGTGAAATCGTTGGTCCAGGCAATCCTTGGTACCATGACATCTACACATATCTTCGCATAGGAGTCATACCCACCGACCTACCATCGAGCCTAAAATGAACCTTTATCAAAAAGGCATCCAGATTTTTCATCCTAGGTGATACCTTATACCGTAGAAGCATAGAAGGTACCTTGCTACGCTGTCTAAATGTTGAGGAGGCATTAACCGCGCTAACCAAAGTTCATAATGACATTTGTGGCTCACACTTGAGTGGAATGACCATCGCCAAGAAACTACTGAGGATGGGGTATTATTGGCCCATAATGGAAAGAGAAGCACATGATCATGCTAAAAGGTGTTTACAATGTCAGTAGCATGGGGACCTCATCCATGCTCCAGCTCAAGAACTTCACTCCATCGTCACACCATGGCCCTTCTCACAGTGGGGACTCGATCTCATTGGAAAAATCACTCCCACCTCATCCAATGGCCATAAATTCATTATCACTGCAAATGAGTACTTCACTAAATGGGTGGAAGCCATACCCATGATGTATATCACTGGGAAGCAAATCTCAAAATTTATCCTGAACTATCTCATCTGTCATTACGGTGTCCCACAAGCCATTATCTCAAATAATGGGACACCATTCAAGAACCAGGAGGTTCGCGACTTGTGCGAGAAATTCAAAATCCAACATTGCTTCTCCACCCCGTATTATCCCCAAGGCAATGGCCAAGCAAAATCTACAAATAAAACCATCCTCAAAATCCTCAAGAAAATAGTCAATGATGCAGGTCGTGACTAGCATCTGTAGCTAAATCCCGCCCTCTGGGCTTATCGAACCAGCATCCACACACCCATTGGCGCCACCCCATTCTCCTTGGTCTATGGATTAGAAGCCATAATCCCCACTGAGATAGAGCTCCCATCCCTCAAAATATCATTGCAAAACCTCATCATGGATGAGGAATATCGGGTATCAAGACTAAATGAGTTGTAGTTACTGGATGAGAGAAGGATCAATGCTTTAAATCACTTGCAAGTCTATCAGAATAGACTTAAACGGAGCTACAACAAGAAAATTAGAAGTAGGACTTTCCAAGTCGGAGAATTGGTCTTAAAAGAAAATCAGAAGAATGTCTCGAATCCCAGTAGCAAAGGCAAGTTCAAACCCAATTGGTTAGGGCCTTTCATCATAACAACAAGTTATAAATAAGGGGCATATCAACTATCAACACCCGAAGGGGAACCTCTGCAGGAGCCAATGAATAGCTCCCATCTCAAAAATTTTTATGCGTAAATCTTCCAAGGTATACAACTAAAAAAATCCAAAAAATTAGAAAAAGTCTTGAAAAAATGGTTACTTAGGCGAAAACCTGGAAAACGGGCGTCTTGGTAACAAGCAAAAAAATCCAAAAAAATAAAAAAAGGATAAAAAAATCATCCTCTAGTGAAAACCACTTTGGTGGCACAAGTACCTCGGTGAAAACCTGTCAAACAAGCGCCTTGTGTAAATAAACACTTTCCATCCACCGGGATCCTTGCGGCTTGTTTGGCATCATCCATCCATTACGCTTCCATCATCCATCGTATTCAGGTCTCCATCCATCACACATCCACTCATATCCACACCATAGCTTGGTCCTGTGTTCATATCATGATCCCTCCTAGTACTACTCGGCCCATCCTTAAGGTCAGTTTTTCCTACCTTTATCGGAGTAGTCTATTGTATCATGCTGGGGGCATGTTCTCATCGGATCAGATTCATATATATTCTTAAAATACTCAAAACATAAAATCCAAAAACATCAGAAAATCAAAAAATCCAAAAACATCAAAAAATCCAAAAACATAAAATCCAGAAACATCAAAACATATCAAACTTCAAAAATAGAGTCATCTGGTCAAACTACATCACCTCTGAGCTTGAACGTAGGCAAGGTTGATCTTTGATCATCTCCTGAGACATTTAGGTCAATCCTATAGGAGTCTGTCATAATAAACTGACATCTCATCGTGTATATCATCATCTGTAAATCGGTCAAGTCGTCAGTCGAACTACGTGGTCGCTGCGTATATAACATAGGCAAGGATAATCTGTTGATCAGCCCTCGAGACCCCTAGGATAGGTCTTTAGGTTAGTTCCTTGGTCAAAATCTCAGAAAATCCCAAAAACATTTGAAAAATCCAAAATCAAAACATTTGAAAATCTCGAAAAACACCAAAAACAGCCTCAAAACATTTATTTGAAAAAATCCATCTGTCTCATCTCACTTGCACCCGTAATAAAAAGCACTCACAATAAACTGATCGTCATCCTCAACCTCTAGTGAAATAGTCAGAAACAAGCCTAGCAGTCTAAAAGTAGAACTCCAAACGTCAAGTCAAAAGTCTAAGTCAGTGTGCAAACAAATTGGTCATCTCTTTGTATCAGTAACACATTATCTGAATTGGTCCCATATCAATCATCCCTTATAAACAAAATGACGTGCCGCCATCCACTAACATGTCCTAGGATGAATCCTTCCTACAATGGGCATTATCTTTTGGCAATAAGTTTCGTTCATCATCCTTAGAAAACATATCCTCTTCTCGTTAGCAATATTGAAGAGCATCAGTCTGTTTGTTTACTTGGTCTTTATCTTTTGACTTATCTTATTTGTGCTCATTCCAAGGACGTCTTGATGATATCCCAAAATAGAGGATTTAGAGAAATAGGAATGGGGCAACGATCATTATCTTTTGTTTGCTATGCTTGTTGGACGTTCTTGTAATATAACCTTAGTGAATACTTGCTTTGTTAGGTATGTGCGGAAGAGGTCTAGGGCAACTTGTTGACTATTGCATGGATAGGTTTACCTTCCCATGTTTTGGCCCGAGGTGTCTGAAACTTCTGAAGTGCATCCTAGCAAGGTTTTTGTATGTCAGGTGTGAACAAGAATACTCTTATCTGATTATTGAGTCAAAGTCCATCACACTAAGTACAACACCATCCTGGTTTTCTATACCTTGATGCATCGTACCACGTGTGTTATCAAACATAAGAAAATTTGGTCCTTTGAAAATCCCAATTCCTCGGCAAGAAATCATCGTCATCATCTGCATTTGTGTCATCATGCGTCTTGTTGAAATGACTTCTTCTTTTCTTACTGATCACACTAACAAGGTACTATGATAGTTGATCATCATCAACATCGTCGATCCTGCATCCATGAATCATTAACATATTGCATAAACATATCATAAAGGAAACAAACACATTACATTTTAGATAAGTGCATCCATGACACCGCATTTCACCCATCACATTGCATACCATTATATCAATCATTGCATAAACATTGCATTTGCACTTCATAAACATTTCGTATTACCATCTATCATATAAATCATCACATAGCATCTACAAAAGCATGTCATAATCATTTTTTCATAATCATAAGCAATAGGTATATAACCATTTAATTCATTATATTTGCATTATCATATCAGATCATTGCATTATGATAAATAGATCATCACATTTTCATATCATAGGTCAACATAATATAGATCTGTTAGTCATAATCATTGCATAAACATCATTAGAAATAAATGCATCCATACAACCTCACTGCAAAGCATATAGAAATAAACCATCTATGCATAAATAAAAGAACACATTGCATCACATCAAAATCATCATCGACTCACATATATCATATCACTATCATAGTACAAGGAATAATAATCGGATCATTGTACATATATGTCAATCACTACAAAATTCCCATCAGGCTATAAAAAATGAGCCCATAAGGCACAAAAAGTACATCATAATATCTGTATCATGCTTGATCTCTGTGAAGGTTGCCATCGCCCCTATCACTGTGACCCTCTGGTGGTCTCTGGCTGGCCCGCTTTGAGTACTTTGGGACCCGGTCTTCTCTAGGTACAGTCATGGTAGGCGTGGTAGTACTATATATATCTCTCGGATGGCATCCCTGTAGGATCACAGCACTACCGAGATCAGGTACGTCATGCTCTCAATCTGCTGCTGCTAGCTCTATGGTTGTAGCTGTCACTCACTACGATCCCTCTGCGTGCTCCCTCTCTTTCGTGCTGGTCCCTCTCATCATCTAAACACGTACTGTCTATAAAATCAAGGCATCCCGTGCATTTGCCTGCCCTGCTGGCTGTACCCATGGTTGTGCGTGAGGCTGGTCCTCACCCTCGGCTCGTGGTGGTGGGACTGGCGGATCTTGCTGCTGATCTTGCATATGGACGTCCCCATGACCTGGTGGGACTGGGGGCATGGCTGGTGGATCCTATCAGATCTTGATTCTCGATCCTCGTCCTCGCGCTCGTCATTTGCCTTTGACCCTGTGTGCCTCTGGATCCTCACCTAGAACAATCAACTGAAGAGGATGTCTGAACCAATCTTTGTAGGCCTGTGTGGTGCCTGGATCTGCCAAACCCTGATCATAAGCCCAAGGTCAGGCTACCAAGTGTCAAAAGCTGTCAACTACCTCCGTGGTAGGAATGTGAGGCCCCCATGACACCTGTGTCATGCTGCGTGCAAACACGGCTATGTAGCCGTCATTCAATTGATCCTGTGGTTGCTTGAACTAACATTGTACGCGCCCAAAAAGGTACCGCTCAATCATAGTGTGCTCCCACCCCTATATGTATCAATCCTGGTAGCAATAGAAGAGCTTGTCGGCATCATCAGCCCATTCGGGCTGACTGAGGTACGGTCTCCAGGTAAACACAAGCATCTCATGTAGGACCTACCTCTAGTAGGGGATCCCGTGCTCTCCAGTGTGTGTGAAGGACACACCACCTCATTATCGTGTCACGAGGGCATCCTCTGCCCCCATCAGAACTGGAATGACCTGTGGATGTAGCACATAAATGTGCTCCCACGCCCAAACATGAAGCAAAGTCACCCCAGCCCCCAACACTCTGCCATCCACTATGCGTACTCATGGAGATCCTTGTAAAGTGAAGCCAGAAGGATAGGCCCCCATGCGAACTGAACTGGTCTGTCTCAGACCATCCTCTCCCAGCAGTATCCGCATCCCGGACTGAAATACTGCCCTCGTCTATCTAGGGCATCCAAACCTGAAATGATCACTACAATCGCCCAACGGAAGGGAGGTGCTATGACTTTGTACCTCTCCAACTCGATCTGACCCTTGTAGTAGATAATATCTCGAGTGGCGAGGACTCGGGTACAACACTCGCGTCCCTCATCCATGTCGTAGATCACCCATCGACCATGAATCGACAATCGAAGAATGCACAAAACGTCCTCCAAAGTGACGGCTGCCTCACCAATAGGAAGATGAAATAACTATGTCTCGCTATGCCACCTCTCAGCTAGCGCTGACATCCCGAGGTGTGTGCGCACGGGCGCCGTGTACGCAATATGCCATAATCCTGCAGCCCCCAGCCGATCCTGGTCTCTGTCGCTATAGTCCCGTAGGATTCTTGCCAAATCCTGCGACTGGTGCTCCCGAGAATAGAGCTCCCTAGGTCTGTCCTGCATCAAGGAAAGTCGACACATTATTTTTTTTTGAAAAATCTTGACCTAGCGCTCCAAGCTCACATCTAGCGACACAATTTGTGAAGGTGTCGCAGTTTGAGTTTCCTCAAACTCCGACGCTGGACCCAAAATTTTGCCAAAATGCACCGCCGCAATGCACTTTCATCCCAACATCGCAATTTTCGTGAAAAGGGTGTCGCCGCGGCGCACTTTTCCTAAATTGGCCCGTCGAGTCCGGGTTGAGCATTAGCCCAGCGACAGAGTTTATAAACTCCAAATTGCACCACTGTGACGCTATACAACACTGCTGCGATGCAAAATGGCCTGGCACGGTGCACTTTAAACATCGAGCTGCGCTATAATAGCGCCATTGGAGGCAAGCTCTCTTTTGAACATGTAATAAATGTGTTAAAATGAAAAAACGAAGCTTTAGTTAGGGTCACATACTGGGGCACTGATGCCAGGTGGCCATTGGTAGGTCTAAAATGTGTAGAGGAAGCTGTCATTGTGCCATATCGTCAAGAGGTCAGGGCTCGAATCTCAAGGTTTGCTAGGGAGTGTGTAAAAATGACTTGAAAGTGACCCCTCGGGCCCCTTTTAAGCCTAAAAATTAGGGTTTTTTGACTCTCTACGGTTGTCCTATTAGGGTTTTGGACCACCAAACCTATTTTCGTCTGTTTGAGGCTTGTTTTTCATCGTTTTATTGCGTTTAGACACATTTTTAGCCTCTCAGACCCCTTTTGGACTTGTCGGGCACTTTGTTACCTTTTTTTGCGAGATCACCCAAAAAATTGAAATTCTTGTCCGATCTCTCGAGGGGGCATTATAATGGCATGTTTTCCCTTGTCGTGCAGCAATAGGGAAAGTTTTTAAATATCAATTTTTTTTGGCTTTGATTGAGATCGTTTATTCTTTGAACCAACATGAGTGCATTGCTTCAAAGAGGGGCAAAATGTAGACACGTAAAATATACTAATTGACATCATGCATTTGATCCTAACTTACTAACATCGTTTCTTCTTGAATCATCCCTCGGTCTAACCATTTAATCAAATTCCCTATTTGATTAAATTCATCATTATTCGTCTCTTAATTAAATAAATTATTTTATCTAATTAAGTCAATCTCTTTTGTTAATTAAATCAATCCATCTGATCTAATTATCCCTATTTAATTAAATAATCAATTTATTTGATTAAATCTCTAAAGTCTGTCCATTAAATTAAATAAATTAAAACCTTATTTGATTTAATCTAACACCATATCTTTTAATTAAATAAATCAAAATCTTTATTTAATTAGCCTCTTATCATATTCCTCTCTTATCTGATTTAAATAAATCCATAAATCTAAGTCAAATAAGTCACATCATCTAATCTCCTAGTAAATTAATTAACCCTTGATTAATTTAATCTAATCTCATGTCACATACTCTATATAATGCAAGTTACACATGAAAATAGATTCCTCTTGCAGTTGGTAGGCATCCCATGTCTTCTTGGCAATTTTTTTTTGATAAGCTACACAGTAAAGTCACTCATTGGACTCACTGTTGGCTTTCTACTGCTGTAAGAGTGACTCTTTTGAAGTCTGTTATCCAAGCTCTCCCTATTTATAGGTGTTTTGTTCAAGTGGCTTTGATGTATTTCCTGAGAGAATTTGATGCTCTATCCTGACAATTTCTTTGGAGTGGTAACTTGCAGTTAGCTAAGTGGGAAATGGTGTGCAGGCTATCGAAAGAGGGGGGCATGGGCTTACATTCTGTTGTTTTGAATGGGCAAGCTCTTGCAATCAAGTTATATTGGTGTTGGTGTACTAGTCAGCATCAACTTTGGGCCCGTATTCTCACTCACAAGTATCTTAATGATGCTAACACATTTAATGTTCCTCATTACCCTTTAGAAGGAAGGGGATCTATGATTTGGCATACTTAAAAATTGGGGGCTCAGTTGGTTAAGAAGGGGATTTTTTGGATCTGTCATATGGGTTCTCAGGCTCTTTTTTGGTGGGATTCTTGGGATGGTCACCCTCCTATTCTTTCTGCCTACCCTCACCTGTAGCCTCTCAGTGATCATTTTACTATTGTAGGTTAGAATACGGTTGAGCATTATAAGACTGTTTGAAATATTGGACTACCTGCTATTATTAGATGGAAGCACTCCTCAAATTGTCCACTAGGAGGGTCAGAGGAGGATAGACAAGAGTTGGCTCAGATCCTTGCATCACATGAATGCAATTCCATGGAGGGGTAGGATGTCTTGGCTTGGAGTAACAATGATTTATCTGGTAAGTACTCTATTTTTGTAGGTCGTGGAGAGTTGGTTAGGTAGTTGTTTGGGGACACTAAGGTTCCCCTGTGAAAGCATATCTAGAACAAATTTTCTTGGCCTAAGTGCAATTTTTTTATGTGGCTGGTGGTCCAGAATCGATGTCTTACTTGGGATAACTTGTACAAGCTTTGACACAAGTGAGGAGAGTGTCTCTCATCTCTTCTTCCAATGTTCCTTCTCTAGGAGGCTTTTGCACCTATGGTAGGGTGTGTGGAACCAGGCTTGCTGGCATGTCTCTTCTTTAGCAGAGTTCTTTGCCCGGTGGGGGAAGGCCCTTGCTAAGACCTCATTTCTTCAAGTTTCTTGGAATCTTGGATTGACCTTTATTATTTGGCATATTTGGTTGGAGTGGAATCACATAATTTTTCAAGATGTGAAGTTGGTTGTCCAACATTTGTGGTGTAAAATTCTTCATTCGTTGAGAGAAACTATTTTGGCTAGGTGTGACTTGGTTGAGGCTATGGACCCAGGAGATGTTGTCTGTTGTGCTCGTCTCAACCTTCCTCCTCACAGGGGTGCTACTAAGGGTGCTGGCTAGATCATTACATCCTCTTTGAAAGATAAATAGGGAGGGGCGGTGGTGTCCTCCTCCCCAGGGTGTGTTGAAAATCAACATTGATGGTTATTCTCATGGAAATCCTAGTCATGCTGGTATTGGGGGTGTTGGGCGGAATAGTTATGGGAATGTTGAATTTTTATTTTCTGTTTATAAGGGTTGGTATACTAACAATGTGATGGAGGATCTTTCCATTTTATGTGCTATGGATTGCGGGTGTGCTTTGGGGTGGAGATAGATCATTTGTGAATCTGATTCTCAGGTGGTGGTGACTTTGCTGAAGAGGCAACAATTAGAGGATGCCAATTGACATTTGGCTGTTATTATAAAATAGATTCTTCATCTGTGTGCTTCCTTGGAATCTTTTTTTTTTTGCCACATTCCTAGAGAATGGAATGGGGTTGCAGATTGTTTGGCTAGATAGGCTTCTGATCATGTGCAAAATTAGAATATTGTGGAAAGGGGTCAATTACCCCTAGATTTGTCTCAATAGTTGGACCACTTAGTGAGGATTGACATGGATGTTTAATGCCCCAACTTTTTATTGCTCTTTTATGTTTTGAATAAATTTTTACCCCTCTTCTATTTTGTAACAAAAATCACTAAAATATGATTAATAAATATAATGCTCCAAAATTTTATTCATCTAAAATCTTTCCAAATCTTATTCCTAGTATTAATTCATATATTTTTTTTTTGTAATGTCACTCTAAAATTCTTTATTATTAGGATACAACCATAGTAATGGATAGTGTTATGATCATAGTTAGGGTTAGAGATAGATCTAGGATTAGGATAATGGTTAGAATTTATTGTTAGGGTTAGGATTAAGGTTAGAGTTAGGTGTGAGTTAGGGTTAGGGTTAGGTCATGCAAATAACTAATTAATAATACTAAAACACTATAATTAACAAAACTTGCATTTATTTTTATTCACATTAATAAAACTTACACTTATTTTTTCAAATCTAGAAAACAATAATTACAATACTATAAAGGCAAGTACTAGCCACTACATGACACTTGTTAAAAAATTATTATTATTTATCTAAAAATCTAAGTCTATTTTTTTTTTAAATAATTTTTATCCTATCTTTTCATAATTTAAAGCTAAGACCAGTTAAAAATGTAGTTGTTTTTTCTTTAATTATATATTATATTTTTCAATATTATAAAAAAATTGACGTTTGAGATTATTTCAATGGTCTTGCATCTTTCTCTACATTTTCAATTATTGATTTTCATAAGCAAGCCATTCACTTCATATAGGGAACACCTTCGATGTAATAATCATTAATTAATTTAAAGTAAAATAATATAAATCGTAAATTAACAATTTTTTTTAATTTTAAAGGGAGTAAAAATATTTTTTCAATCAAAATAAATCAATCATACAAAGAAAGTCAAATCCATAACACGTACCCAAAGCAATAATCAGAAACTTGAGAACTAGCAACCAACCACAAAGTGAGAAAAGCTCCCCAAAAACCAACCAACAAAAAACCATCAACCAACCATATCTTCAATAAAATCATCCTATCTAACCCTTGGGAATAATCCTAGGATAATTGATCCCAACCTTCAACCTGCTAATCCCCAACATTCTTGGAAGTCCATTTGGCCAAACAATCAGCAAACTTATTCCACTCCCATGGGATGTGGGTAAAGGAGATAAAATCTAACATGAAACTCAATATAAGAATCTGTCTAGCCACAAAGGCAAGATGCTAGTTAAATTCATCTAGGTTCTACTCATTCAACATATTAACTAATATTTTAGAATTAGACTCACAAATGATCTTACACCAACCAAGAGCACAAGCTCTTTCAATAGAAAAAAGAATAGCCAACCCTTCCATGAGGTTATTTTTTTTTTCCCCCTTATAAATGGAGAAGAAGAAAATGACCTTATCAGAGCTATCCCTTCCAAATCCACCAATCCCAACATGACCAATATTTCCTCTAGAAGAACCATTAGTATTAATCTTTAAAACATCTACTAGAGGAGGGGACCATTGACCATCTCTTTCTAGATTGGCGATGTCTCCTAACATTGGGGGTGTTAGAATTGGCTGTGAAGATAGCCTACCAAGATCTAAAGGCCAAATGGAAAGCACAAAGAGAGAATATGAATATGATAAGAATAAATTGTATTCTTATCAATTATGCAAATATGATTCAATGTTGTGTACTATGTATGAGATACCCCTTGGTTATATAGCCAAGTTGAGACATAAGATGTCATAAGATTACGACAAGTGTCTTAATCATATGACATGAGACAATTTATCACTACTACCTAAGTCACATGTGTTACAAGTCAAAAGATGAGATAACAACTAATGACAACTAACACCTTCTAGAAATATTCCTATGGCCTAAGTAAACTTAACATGTAAATAAGTCCCCTAGTAATGAATTAACTAGGTACAAGACTTTATTTACACCAACACCCCCCTTAAGTGCAATTTAGGGAGTAGAAGATTATTATGCAAATGACATAAATATGCAAGAATGAGTCCTAACTACTAGGCCATGTTAGGTACCTATGTACAAAGCAAATGAAATCTCTCACAAACAAAGAAAAGGAGAAAACCTAGTGGGACAAAACTCCTCCCCCAAAGAGAGATGAAATACAAAAAAGAAATGCTCTCAATGATGCATGAGAAGGTCAAAACCCCATGTGAGGAAAAAGATCCCCCCATAAGAGAGAAGAAGAAGAGAGACAATACAACCCCCCCTCAATGTGGAGACAATGATGGTAGAAGCTCGACATTGAATGCTGAAGATGATCCAATCTCACTGAACAACATTCCTCCCCTTAGGAAGAAACAAAACCATGAAAGTATGCAAGAGTTCTTCCCATTCCTAAAAGGAAGATGAGAGAAAATAGATGATGGATGATGTTGCTAAAGCATGTTCAAGTGTCTCCATGTCGATGCCGAAAGTTGACACACTCCAAACAAGTGTTCTAGGCCACACTACTAAAGAGGACAATCTAGAATCTAATAGAGATGAATGTATAACATGATCCAAAGACAAATATATCCCAACTGAAGACAAATAAGCCTCCTCCAAATGTTGTTCAAAAGTATCCATAGTCACATCAAATTGCAAAGAATGATCATGTACATATTGAACAAGAGGGTCAGAGTGCTCCCTTGCAACAACTGAAGAAGAATCTTCTCCATCAAAGAGAAGATGAATTTCACCAATGATGTCTCCCAAATCAGCAATATGAGACTCCACAAACAATTCTGAAATACCTATCAAGAAGCCATCCAAAGTAGCCAAATCTGAAAGACAATGAGGATCTTGCTGCACTCAATTAGAAGAAGCCATATTTGTAGCAACATAATCACCATTAACTACAATGGTAGATGGAGGAGATAGAATGCATGGCTCAAGAACTAGATATCATGTGAGAATTCCCAAGTTTAAAAAACCAAATGTCTCCTCTAAATCATGGTTCATACTTGAAGTGTGATCATTAGTCGAAGGAACAATATCACCATCAGAAGTAAAATCTGCAAAGGTATACAATTGAGATGAATGATCAACCATCCCAGTAGAAATGATCTCTCTACTCTCCAAGTCTCGAATGATGACTGAATCGAGAGTGGAATCCATGGTCCTCTCGTCTCCACCATGTGTAATATGATATATGGAAAGAAGATTGTTTGTCAAATGAGGAATACACAAGACACTTGAAAAGTGTTGTCCCCAAAATTAATAGACCCCTTCCCAATTAAACTCATGTATGTATTATTTCCCATCAAGATAGGAGACATAGTACAAGGCTCAAAAAAGAAGAATATAAACTGTGACGATGCCATATGATGAGATGCTCCTAAATCTAGAAGCCATCTCCTTGACCCATGACTTGAAAAAGCACAAAGAACATGTCCTTTATTTCCTAATGTAGAAGCTTGACCTTTGTCCTTTTTAGACCATTGTGAAGAAGAAGGAGGAGGTAATTCAAACATTCTAGAAGGAAAATCAATGTGATTATGTTTGAGAAGATGTTTCAACTCATCAATATCCTTCTTATAACAATAGTGTTCTTCATGTCCATCCTTCTTGCAATATGCACAAGTAGGCCTCTCCTTCTTAGATGATTCCCCTTTAGAAGATAATTTTTTATTTTCTTGATTTGAATGTTGATTATTCTTTGCTTTCTTTTGTTTCTTATCTAATTCTGATTCTTTCACCTAACTAACCAACAATGCTTGATATTTAGAAGTCTTGATGAGACCCATTAAGATAAGATTTTGTTGCTCATGTATCAACATCTTAGAAAATGATGCAAATGAAGGTGTAGTATATGTAGACCCCATAGATGTCTTGGTTGAATTGATCGCTAGCAACATTGATACATAAGATGGACTAGTCAATGGTGCAAACGACATCTTCAAATTACATACAACCGAGCAAGAAGACATTGTTTGGATAGAATTCAATGATTCCACTATTGAAAAATTATGTCAACAAAGAATGAAAAGTCTATACACAAATTTTATTATGCCTTCTTGGACACCTATAACAAGAATCAATAGAAAAGTCAAGATAGCTACAAAAATAGCCACTAGGGCACAATTTCCTTTGCAACTTGCATGTGCATGAACTATTCATAGAGCACAAGGTCTGAAAATGGACACAATTTCTTTTGACCCATGTAAGGTCTACCAACATGGCCTTGTGTACACTGCCTTATCACGTGTAAGAAACATCGAGTCACTATATCTCATGCATAAGCCGCAAGAACAAAAATTTAGAGTGTTAGAAAAAGTAAATGGCAAAATGCAATGCCTTATGGGCTCAACACAGTGGAAAGTAGAGCATAGCCTTTTGTCTATCTCTCTAAGTCATTTTATCATATGCTCTTTGAATACACGTAGCTTTGCATTGCACGCACAAGAAATAGCCCATGACCATGATATGCTCCAAGCAACTGTCCTTTGCTTCTAAGAAACCAAACATAATCTACTCGACCACATTGGATTCCTTGAAAAAACATCCAACTGCTATACTACAACAGATATTCATGGCCTATTAACATGTTGCACAAAAACAATTCCATTGCAAAACTTTCACAAATTTTTCAATAAAATATCTAAAATTAGTAACCATTGACCTATTGCATGTGCATATTACTCTGCACATCATAAATTTGTACTCAAGACACCAAATACACCCATTCATGATCTTTTTAATTTAATACAAACCACTGTTACCTCATTGTCGCCTAATTCAAAATTGATTATTGCTAGAGACTTTAACATTGACATGTTACAATCCACAAGAACAAAAACACTTCTTCTTGAGTTTATACAACAACACAAATTGTCACTGATTGTTGACAAGCCTGCAACAACACATGCAGGCAGTTTGTTGGATCACTTTTGGATACATAACATTGAAATGCTACTATCAAGTTTAGAATACTAGATACATATTGGTCAAACCACTTTATGACATCCCTTTAGCTCTAGTGCTGGGGACATAGTATATAGTTTTGCAAGTGCAACTGTTTATTATCAACATTCTCTCTACAACATGTTATTATCACTGTTGCTTGCTGCTGCAAGAAACCAACATGCAATTTATGTAAGTATAAAATAATTGTTGGATTAATTGTTCTTCATACTGTTTGTGCCCCTAATCAGGATACTTATTCTTCCATTGTTTTATCTATGTAAATATTA
Source organism: Sequoia sempervirens (assembly GCA_007258455.2). Taxonomy (NCBI): domain Eukaryota; kingdom Viridiplantae; phylum Streptophyta; class Pinopsida; order Cupressales; family Cupressaceae; genus Sequoia; species Sequoia sempervirens. Next base: position 5,178 of record VDFB02338902.1, on the reverse strand, counting down.
GCTTTTCCATTGTTCTTGGTTAGGGCTATCAGGCATGCTCTTCTAAACTCCTAACATGATTATGTTGTTGCAAATGACTATATATTTGTTCTGAAATAGGTATGCTATCATGCACAATATTGCTAAACCTTTGCACATTATATGTTTCTTCGTTACAAATAGATTACAAAGTTAAGTTTGTTATGCATTGCAAAGCTAGCTTCAAGCAAATCCAAATAATATTTAATTCATGGATATGAACTTTTTAAATTGATTCAACAACTTCTGCTAGGTCCTATCCGATTTGTTGTTTATACTGTCCAATGTAGCTATTATAAGCTTCTTATCTTGGTGCTTGTGTATTCTACTCATCCAAATTTTAACTTTGGCTATTGTTCCAAGAGAACACTACCAATCACAGTCTTGCAAATATCTCACTTGACTATGCTATTGCAAATCACTACACAACTATTTTGAAGCAAGTATGTTATTATGAAAATATTACTAAAGCTTTGCACACCATACGTTTCTTCATTACAAATAAATTACAGATCCAAAACTATTATGCATCATAGAACCAACTTGCAGCAAAGCGATATAATATTTTTCTATGAATATGAAGTTTTTAGATTGCTGGTTGCAAGTCACAAATGTCTTGCTAGTTCATAGAACATATATATTAGTATTTTCCAATGTGTGCCATAACATTTAGAGCATCTACAAAATGGTAAATACTTGACAGTTGACACCAACAAACTTCAAAACCATATAAGATCTCATTAATGTTTTCTTTTCAGTTCATTTTAGTCAGTTCTTGACACAAATATCTCATCGCATATGTTTCCAGAAACACTTGGAAGACATGAACCACATATCCTGCACAACACAAAATGGATCAGTCAGATGACAAGCAAGATGAAAAGAGGTAAGTACTATATCCCATTTGTGTCATATATAGGTTGAATTTGAATATTCTTAATTCTCCATTTAGTTTTCATCATTGCTCAAATTGCAATGTACAAATTGAAGGTAGAAATTGTACAACCACCAAGCATCCTCGACATATGCACTAAACAATTGACTTTAGCATTTTAAGGTGATATTTTAGCCATTTATGGCCCTACTATTACCACAAATTCTAGAACACCACCAAAAGCAACAATTATGCATGTTGATTTAGTTGACAGCCATGGCCAAATGACAATCACTGTAAACATCAACAATAAACTAATTGACACATTTCTGCCACTGCTATCGCCTCATACAAGTGTCTGTATCACAAATTTTGTCATTAGAAAAAAAACACAATATGAAAGAGGAGATGTTGAATATTCCCTTATGTGAAATCCTAAAAGCACCATTGAACCCATTGACAAAGTGTGTAAGGAATGCAAACTGATTCCCGACACAACCATCTCGTAGCTCATCCAATCAAATGACAACTATTCTATTGGAACAGTTGGTGATGTTGTTACTATTCACCATCAAGTGCTAATGCAATATGAGTTGCAAGTTAAAGATGGAGAAATCCAAGATGATTTGGCTACTATAAGATGTTTTGCACAATTCATGTTGGCATTGTAGAATTTGAGCTCTTTCCTTCTTCAAATTTACTAAAGACTTTTTACAGTTTGTTTTCCATAGAGTTGACTTAATTTTAAAATGATTTTCTACATAAACAACATGCATATTTTAATAGTCTCTTTTTTATTTAATCAAAGTACATATTTTAGAACATACAATTTTTAATCTAATTCAGTGCCATGAAATTCTTAAATTGATTTTCCTTGGAATTTTCCATCTAGACAATTTTGTATTTTACAGCTTATAGTCTCCATCAACCATATGAAACTCTATGCCACGCTTCAACTAATACTTGCTTCAACAAAAACCCCTTTCATATTGTTTAGGAATATTGTTCGTTCTGGGGAAAAAGGCACAAATCTGATGAAAACAACACAGTCCAGCTTCATTGACAAGCTCAATGATGCATCTACAAAATCCTCCCTAGAACCACTTAAGTGCTCAAGCATGGAAGTAAACACCTAAAACATTTACGTTTTACATAATAGTGTAGACTTCTAATTGAAAGCACTTGTCATGTGTGCCTTGCTATTATGAATTCCCTAAATGACACATTGTTCTAATTTGTCACTAATTACATCTGCATTACCATTGTAGGTGACTAGAACACTGAAGCCTAAAAATGTCCACTTGCCCTTGTACGAACCAATCTGTACATCATGTAAACAAAGGATTTTTTTACACAAACATCAAACAATGAATTTATGCGATGCACAACATGTGCAACTAACACAAAATTTGAATATATGCATTTCCTTCAATGCATTATTCAAACAAAGATGGGCCTATGGACTGTTATCTACACAAACAACAACTACAAAACAACTTCCCCCAGCTAGCTGCTATACCATTTGAAAATTACAAGAAAGAAATGTTTACAGTAATGTTCTTTTTACAAAAGTTTCAATTACAAGGAACATTCACACTTGCGATGGACAATTGCATCATACGAATTGTCACTGAAGGAAGCAACATGACATCTCCATGAAGCTGAAAAAATATTTGCAGCTTAGCATAGGTGCTTACCCTGTAGTATTACAATTTTTATTCTTATTCATTGATAGCATGTCATAGCAGCTACATTATGAGAAGAATAATTCTAATTGTTTGTGATGCAGGATCCAGGCAACATAATGTTCCAACACAGAACAATGCCAACAAGCAAGATGTCAAAGAGCTAGCATAGGATGGTTGTTGTTGACAATATTGAAATGACAAGACAATCATGTTAATGTTTTTTCAAGACTAGTATGATAATTTATTTTGAATTTTTATATGCACCATGTAACTTCACAATTGTATATTCATATGTTTCAAACATACATACTATCAATATATAAACAACTTTGCTTGACATTTGAGAAATAGTTATAAGCAATGTTTCATGGGTAACACTCTTTATTCTGTGCATATCATAGTAATACATGTTTATGATGAAATGAAGGGTGTAGAAATCCAATGTTGCCTATTTGTGAAATAGAAGACATGTTTGCTAAGATGCCTTATGCTTTTACATATAGTGTTGTATTATTCCAAGAATTGTTTATCTATAAAATGATTATAGCCTTGTTTGTAATGCTATTTTGAAGAACTTAGTTTACGTTTTTCAAAATGGATGAACAATACACAATAGGTGAACAATATATTAATTTATCAATTTTATTCTAGAATGGTGGCACAGATTAGAAATCATGAAAGCAAGTCTCTCAAACAATGACTTCTTCTTACATGTATCTCAGATGAGTCATTGTTCATGTGTCATTGATTATAGTTGTCGATGGTACTTGCCATGTATTTTTTCTGCATCTAATTTTCATTCATTGCGAATGGGAAAAAAATAAGGCATCTATAGCTTCCTATATCTTTTATAATGTAATTTTATAGTTTATATGCATTTGTAATTCATTAATGGCTTATGGTGTGAAGTCTTAACTCTCTCAAGCAAAGGATTGTTTGCACTTCTTGTTAATTTGTTCAGATTGTTTGATGGGGGAGAAATCAATCTCTATTGAAAGACTTTATATCTATTGTGTTGGAAGCAAAACATGAGACGTTTGTAAGTTCCTATATCTTTTATAGTGTCATTTTTTGTATTGTTTATTCATTTGCTCAGATTGTTTGACGAGGATGAAATCTGTGTCTATTGATAGGGTTTATGTCTATCATATTGGAAGCAAAGGACAAGGAATTTGTAAGTTCCTAGATCTTTTTTAGTGTTGTTTGATAGCTTTTTACATATCTGCAATTGCAATCGGCCGTGTTCTATTGTAAATTTTTTTCAGCCCAATAAAGGGGAAAATTTATTCAATTCCTAATGTTTTGTTGCTATTGGAAATATTACATGCCTTTCTAATGTTCTTCCATATAGTCATCTCTTCACACCCACTGTGAATAGACTGAAGTGTAGGTGTCATTAATGACTTATGGTGTGAAGTTTTCAATCTATTGAGCAAAGGATTATTTGCATAGTGCTCAGATTGTTATTCAGAGAGTTTATATCTATCATATTGGAAGAAAAAAGGAGTTTGTAAGAGCCTATATCTTTCAAACTGTCATTTTTCCATTGTTTATTCACTTTCTCATTTGATAAGTGTGGAATTTGTGTTTGTTGACAAGGTTTATGTCTATCGTATTGGAAGCAAAAAACAAGTCAGTTGTAAGTTCCTATAACTTTTACAGTATCATTTTATAGTTCTTTACATCTTTGCACTTTATGGATCAATTTTCTATGAGAAACATTTCATCAATATGCAATGTTTTTTTGTAAACATCTTAACATTTTATAAAAATTATAAGTATTCTCTCATTGGTTGTTGTTGTTTTTCTTATGGTTTTATATTTTCCTAATTGCAAATTATTTTTCGCACAAGAAAGCAAAAAATATAATCAATTCCTAATGTTTTCTTGTTATTGGAAATACTTCATGGCTTTGTAATGTTCTTTGATATAGTCTTGTCTTCACATCTATTGTTTATGTGTGCACATGGAATTTTAATGAGGACATTATGTATTTATTGGTACCTGATTTTCATTTATTGTCAAAAGACTGAAGTGCAGGTGTTATTAATGGCTTATGCTATGAATTTTTCAGCCTATCCAACAAAGGATTACATTTGCTCAGATTGTTTGATGAGCATGAAATATGTGTCTACTAACACAATTTATATCCATCATAATGGAAGCAAAAAAGAAGGTGTTTGTAAGTTACTATATTTTTACATTGCAATTTTTGCATTGTTTGTTCACTTACACTGACTGTTAGATGAGGTTGAAATCTATCTCTGTTGACAGGATTTATGTCTATCGTCTTCAAAGCGAAGTTATAGAGTAAAAGACCAATTTCATTCAAGTTCAGAATGGGGGGAATTGGAAAGAAGTTGATCTGATCTACTTGATTTCTCACACAAGATTCAAACCAACATGATGAGCTCTAATGGCGATAAGTGCTATCTAGATGCATGGAAACTATGATAAATACATTTTGTATCTTCATAGCTCCCATTTCCTCGACATGGTTGGATTTCCAAGTCCTATGGATTCTCAATGTCATTTATTGGGTAATATGTTCTACTAAGAGGATTTATATCTACTGTATGGGTAATATGGTCTATTGAA
>VDFB02338901.1:0-11165 GCA_007258455.2 Sequoia sempervirens | reverse complement strand
GGATTCAAAGTTATGCTCAAGTGAGATTCTAGTGATAGATGGTTGAATTTCTCCAAAGTTTCCTACAAAATATTATTATGATTTTCCTTTGTATCCTATATATATAAGTATATTACTATTATTCACATTACTATCTGAACGATGAGCCATCCATAAAGGTGCAACACTAAGCCAAGGAATTGCAATAATAATTTCTTTTGAAATAGATAACTAAAATATTATAATTTTGATATTAAATCTCGAATTATAACATAGCTTATAAGTTTAACATTTCAATCGCCATATGAATTTTCTCGTATGCTTTGGGTTCCTTCCTTGTACAACTTGTATTATAACGATAAGTGCCAGTTGAATAATGTATGCAATCCCTAGCAAAATAATGGCACATTGTAGTCAAAACGTAAATGTGTTAACTTGAGCTTGTTATTACATTCAATAGCTTCGCTCTACCAAGAATTAATTAGATTGGCTTTGTTAAATTTGTGATGATATGGAGGCTAAATTTCACCTCAACCATTTCATGAGTATGCTACTTATACATCGAAATCATTCAATTGATACCACCTTCATGCGGCAAATTCACTACATCAATATGAATTCACCACTACAAAACATAGTTAAATAATTATTATACCATCTAAATCTCTGTATGCCATGTACATTTCATATGTACATATTATATAATAATAATAATAATAATAATAATAATAATAATAATAATAATAATAAGTATATATATTACTAAGGGTAAGGTTATTGAGGCCCATAAATTGATTGGATCATAGTAATTCAGATTGATAAGGAAGATAATAATGTACTATTTAAGTCATGAAAGATATAATAAATATAATTTTAAAATGTCCTCTTCAATATATATATATATATAAACCTCTAAATTATATTCCTCTAATTGCTTTGATTTCTGTAATTTCTTTTTTTTAGTATAGCCTGATACCAAATAACAATTTGTTATATTAAAGTAGTTATTATTGATATTTTAATTCGCTTTTGATTTCTCTTGTTAATAATTTTAATTTTAAATATGAGAATAGCATTAACTTATATTTATTTGTTTTAAGCAAAAACAGATGTAGTGCCCCTCCATGATTCACCTTTCTTGATGAATTAAATTAAATTATTTAGTAAACATATTTAATAAATAAATATAAATATGTTATTAATGGTTAGTAATAAACTTAAAAGTGCAAATATATTAAATGAAATAAAATAAATTAAAATGTGAGAAAACATGATAATATAAAATAAAATATTATTATTTTGGAATGTTGTAATTATTAGATAGTTAAAATATTATAAAAGATAGAAAGATCTTCTTTGGAGCACATGTGTGGTTTCAAACTAATTGTCGAAAAGTAACTTGCTGTTTTTGTGAGATTTTTATCTGATTTTTGTTTTCGAAAATCATTAGCCTACCTTTTGTAAATAATTATTCTTTTGGGAGATGGGAGGAGACATTCGGTTTTCTGGGAAGAAATAATATTTTTGGGCCGATTTCATGGTGGCGAGAGAGCCTTTAACCCCATTCCTGTACTATAGTCCAGAGGGGAGGAGTATCGACACATTCAGAGCAAAACCAACAATACACATGGTGAATTGTGAGAATTGAAGAATACCTCGTTCGTACTTTAGGAAATCAAGAATGCTGAGCCTATTCAACTCTGGTAATACTGATCATGGATATGGTACCGTGCATCCGATTCTACATGCTCTCAATGATAACATCGATAACCGGTTAGAGGTAAACCTCTTGCTCTTCAATCTAATTTTAGATCGATTCATTTAGTTGCAAAAGCTTTGGGAAATGCTCTACTCAGGTTTCTTTAACGGAAATCGGTAGCTAACCTTATGATGTCTCGCAAAGCAAGGGTAGCGAGCAAATCCACATGGTCGTGGGGCAGATGTTTTGAGCCTCTTGTAATTGGAGGTAAAGCCCCTCGGGTTGGATATCGATGTCAGCAATAATAACCGGCTAAATCAAAACAAGTTCATCCTTCATGTTTTCGAGATAGTGATATGTTTATTCTCGTAGGTTGTGATGTTAGAACAAATCATATTTACTGTATAATAGACTTGCTAGAAGTTCAAATTAAGTTTTCCATTGAGCTCGGCCTTCATCATCCAAGTCGACACTACTCGAGCGACCATGCATTCTCTGTGTGTCTTAAGAATGGAAAATACTCAACCTATTTTCATATCTGATCCATAGACACCACCGGTATAACTGGTATTGAGTAATAAGGTTTAGGGTATCTCCAAGATAGTCAGCACGGGCATGTAGGTCAACCACGCACTCCTAATGATCAACTTTATATGTAATGCAATAAGGGTTACTGCTGTGTGAGATGTGCGCAACCCCATCCTCTAAACCTGCATGACTACATGTGCTAGAACACAAGCACAATCGCATTCCATAGTGCTGTATTAATTCAAAGATTTTGAGAGCTTCCTTGCAGAACGTTTCAGTTATTTTGAGTACATTTTGTAACGGTGCCCTCAATATCGTAGGTTTGATGTTGAAGGCTTAGAAATCCTTATCTCCCTAGCTACGCATAAATGAATCCATTTGGTGTATGTTCATCAGTGATTGCTTTTCATGATTTGCATTCCTTGAGGCAATTAGTCAACAACACGCACCTTGCTTATGCTAACATAATTGGCCGATTCTACAGCTACCTGAGATTGTGCGCTATATTGAGAGTGGTTCAAGTGCGAATGAGGTAAACTTGTATTAGTATTAAATGTCATGCTTGGAACTCGCCTGATATGACTTCCAATCTGCAATGAAAATCATTGAGGAAGGGGGCCTCTTACGATGAGAAGAGACTCGGCTAGTCGAATTTAGATAGCCATGCTTCGTAATCCAGACCAATACTCAATAGTGAGACGTTATACCAGATTAGGTTGGCAATGCAATAATCACCCTTATCGAATATTTAATATCCTTGCCTTGTCATGTATAAATATATAAACATGTATTTATGATACTCAATAGGATTGAGAATGTTTAGATAACAAATTGAAGGTACAACCCTTTACTCTGTTTTGAATTGTCATCAATTGCTACTCACTAGTCAAATATGCGTTGGTAAGATTTTTATTTTATGGTCTTCGACTTGAATGGTTTTAATATCTTGTGTACATTTTCTCTGTAGTATAAAAGAGGGGAAAACAATACTTAGTTGGAAAGGAGTAAGGGTTATTTTCTTTATGTTGACAATAGGATTGAATTATATTATCGCTTGAAAGCCTTTTGGATTAAGCGTAAGTTGCGGAATATTTATCCTTTGTTAAGTGGCATTGGTTTGCTATTGCATGCCTTAATTTTGGCATTGATCCCTATTGGATAAGTCGCTGTTATGGGCGTATGGAAATATATGAGTCTATAGGTATGTATCGCTGTTTCTTGTTATCCAAGAAATTAAGGTTACCATAAGTAGTCAATGGGATCTATACATGTATAATGGTATGCATATACTTAGCGTGAGATTATAAATATTGTTTAAATAAACATTATGAAGTAATGTGTGGCGTCAACAACTAAATATGATAGAACTACATATATATGATATTGGTATATTAACATGTGAGTGCATAATGATTATGAGTGTGTATTTATATTTACATATACATATATTTACTTGTTTAGGCACAATTATTTTACAAGGTTGAATTTTGTATTTAGATAGTTGTGTTTATTTATTAAACATTAGGGAAGTATAATTCTGCATTTTCTAAAATCGTTTTAGGAATGAAATTTAAATTTGGGTAAATATTTGGAAGGATGATTCATAAGTCTTGTTAAGAATAAGCTAGTTTTTTTTTTTATAATTAGTAGACCGGTTAGATGTTTACTTTGGAAATGATTTAATTGGATTGAGATTTTATTTCAATAGTTAGATTATGTATTTATATTAAATGTTGGAACATATTTATGTCTTCTTTTAGAAATGAAGAAACTATTAGATGAGTGAAATTATACAATTAGAAATATAAGTTCACATTGAAATGAAAAGTAGATAAATGATGGTAATGTAATCAAGGAGGGGAATTTGCTTAATTTCTCAATATTAAATGTGAGTAGCGTTGTATTCTTTTGTAAGTTATTTAATAGATGAAGCACCAAATTTTGAGAACACTAGTGGTTGTTGTCATGATTGATTCCTATATTGGAGTAGGCTATTTTTATTTTATTTTTGCAAGGATATGCTTATCTTGTTCTTCAGTCTTCGGCTTCACCTAAGTGGGTGGCAGCCACCTAGGAAACTGTCTGGGGTGATGGACCCTAGAAAGGGCTGCATACCCACTCTTCTTGTATGTACTTTTGTATGGGTCATATAATGCTTATGAATAGAAATTTGAGTTTAGCGCGTATTTGTGGTTCGGTGTTACTTCTGTGTTGGAATAGATTCCTCGAAAGTCTTCTTAGTGAACCCTTGGTTGGTCAGTCAATGAGTTGGAGCAGCTCAAGTTGTCGAACTACGATGCCTCTACGAATTATATACATAGGCAAGGCCATCGAGTGATGAGCTCCCGAGGCATTAGGTTGGGCCCCTAGGACTGTTCAACTGAGTCTTGTTTGAGTCTTGTCGTTTATTTTCGGTAACGTAAAAACTACCACTGATATATATATATATATATATAGCTTCTCTTAGTGATCATGCGCTAACTATCTTTGATCTGATGTGTGTGCCAAGTCATGTAGATCTTGCAGGTATAGGCATTGGGAGCAAGGACTTGTCAATAAAATGGAATGTAAGAGGTATGTTAAGTTAACCTAAGTGGACTCTATTTCCAAAGTCAGTAAATCACTTCTATCTTTTCTTGTAGCTTGTGTGATCATTGAATATAGCTATCAGTAGTGAATTGTGTTGTTGTTATCTTTGTTTCATTGTTAGTTGTTTGTGAAGTAACCTTGCGTGCCCCAAAGAACTAAGTGTATTAATGTAATGTGTTATATGTTTATGGTTAATGTTTCTTGTATGCTCCATTGTAATGTTTAAAAAAAAAAATTGTTTGCTTTGTCTATGTTCTCTGGGTTGCATGACATGTGTTACAACTTGGTATCAGAGCCAAGGTTTCTAACACTGGGCACTCTGGTTTCATATGAGCCCATTATGTTGTCCGGTTTATATATTCTACCTAGAAGAAAAGTTAGTCTACATGTGCATATGTTATGAGGGCAAAAATGTTATACTGAATGAATAGAGGTGAATGTGAATTTATTAATTGGAGTTGTTAAGTGATCATAGTAATCATGATATTGGCTTGTAGCATCATGAGATATATGGAAAATAGTACTTATGGAATGTGATCTTTTGAAGAGTAATGGAGTTGTGCATGTAATTGTAACCCCTGTAAATGTGAGAAACCAGTAACTGTGCATTGATTGAGTGTTGTGAGTACCCTGTGCTTGCTTGGTGTGCCATGCGATGGTGATACTATGTATTCATCCATGGGAAAACTGTTGTTTTTGGTGTGGGATTAACCATACCACTATGTGTGTATGATTGTTACCTGATTGAGGGCCAACCCACGTGTGGTTGAAAATTCATATTGAGCAAGAGGCGCCAAAAGTTGGGTTTCATGGGATTTTTCTTTGGTTCTCTTAGTTCCTCATCGCGGCACCGTAGCAGCCACAAAGTTCCTTTGGCTGTAAGGTGTAGCTGCAAGCATATTAAGCACGAGTACTCTTAGCTCAACCCATCCCCGGCGGGAAAACGCATCTTCAGCAATTTTGCGCACGGATCGGCACCGGATCATACGTGCTAGCCTAAACCTTTTGAGTATAGCAGCATTGGCTGTTAGCACCAACCGGCTTCCGTCCCCAGGGACGCGCTGGAGTCGCATTATTACGCAGTGAACCCCAACCGCATGAGAGGCGAAGTTTGAGTAGCCCCATATTGATATGTTCTGAGTATGTGTTGCATGCCAACCTATTTAAAAATACGTCTTGCCACGAATTTTGCAATGGAGATGCCACAACTCCACCGATGTTCGGACATGCGTCGGGTGGCGATGATGTCGCAGCCAGATGGTAGCTTTGGCCGGGCTCGAGGACACGATGCCAAAGCTAGACATTACGAAGGTGCACCATTACGTGCTGGCGTATGCTCACTTGCGATGAGCGCACGGGGCCTCGCCACACATTTGCAGAGGATACTCATGGTTTGTTTCTACGCTGTTTGGTCGGGTTAGCATAGGTCCTCGGGCTACGGCTGCCCTCCGGCGACGGCGAAGGACTGCTGGTGCCTTTTCCATGAGGTATCGCTATGCGGGATGTGTCTAGCGCGTGCCTACTTCCGCGGAGCCATAGACACACTGCCATGCGGCATACGACCAGTGCGTGCCTTCTCCGACTGGTGTATGACCATGCCGCACTGAGATGCGATGCAGGATGGAGGCCAAGGTGCACATCCTATGCGGGCAACCAAGGAGTGCATGGGCCACTTGGTTAGTCCATGTCGCAAGGGATCTACGCCGGTGCGCAGGGTGTAGCCAAGCGATAACACCCCTTCGGTCATAGATGGCATGCTCACCGCGAGATCGCCACAAGCATTGTATAGCCGGACGTTGTTTCCTCCTTCCTCGTTTGGTGGCTAGTATCTAGTCACGCAGTGTTGTATAGTGCAATTTCTAAGATTGTGAACTTTCTTTTATAATTATTGATGATTTTCTAGTGATTGTGAAAGCCGACACTTTGTTATACTTGATTGTGATGGTTTAGCCATACCTTGTGATATTATTTGTTTGTAGCCTTCGTGGTTACATTGGATTTAGTGTTGAAATTCAGCAATATTTATTTCTTTATTGTTGAAATTCGAAATTTTGTTTCGGCGCACGACTCGCGGCCAAACTAACTCTTATCCCTATTGTTTCTCGGGGTCGCTAGGTAAGTTGTATTGTGATTCCCTTCCGCGATGAGGCACTGCGGAGTGTATACAAGGAAGTAGACGCAGGGAACCTGAAGGATGGGGGTATGTGGCTATTTTATAGCTAGGACCCACTACCCACCTAAGTGTGATGACTATCTCTTGGAGGCTAACCACCTTGTACAACAAGAGATGGGTCATAGTGGTCTTGTTTGGATGGTCTCGCCATGTGTGTGTGGCCTAACACCATCAAGCCACTGAGTGTGAGGTATGGATTATGTGAGATGGATATTGGCTCTTGGCTCATGGATTATGTATCATGGATTAGTATGCTGCTTTCCGGCGTCCAGATGGACTCTTGTGTAGCCTTGTGATGTGCTTTTACCAGTGATGTGATTGTGTATGTATGTGTTAGATGTATATTTCTTATGTGTTGTTGCTTATTGATGTAAAAGAGGGATAACCACACTATCTTAAATGTGGGTATATTGTGACTCTGTGGTATAAATGGATTGGATATTATTGAGAATCGCAAATTGTGACTTAAATATGTTACTGAAATATGATATGGTGTGTATTTTTGTTAATTTCAAGTAATCATTTGATGTGTTCTACCTTCTAGGATATTTTGAAGATGATGTTGTGTAAATGGAAAATTGAGTTAATAGGAGTACTTGCTATTGTTATTAATGTTGAAACCCAGTATGTTATTGTAAGAGATGTAAGGAATTATAAATAAAAGTAGTTAAGAAGATATTGTTTTCAAATGTGAAGCCGAATAGTGATTCTAATTGCAATGATTCAGAAAGAGGGTGTACATCAATTATAGATTAGAGAAATTTTGGTACTAATGTGGTTATGTTTCCATTTTGAGTCATGTGACTTCCAGGAGTAAGTCGAGTTTTAGGGGGGGAGGATGTAGTACTCCTCCATTCTCACCTGGGTTGTGCAGGTAGTCTGGCTAAGGAGTCGGAAGAGAAAGATAGGACAAGGACTTCTAATGGTATTTGATATGTTGGGATTGTATTAATTAAATAAGGGTAATATTTTTATTAAAACGCTAGATTAAATTGTATTTAAATATTTAAATGTTTTATCTATTTTTAAAAAGTAATGTAGTTTATTAAATGATAATTAAAAATTAAATTGTGTTTTATTATTTTAATTAATTATTTTATTGAGGATAAGTGTTAGAATAAAGCAGTAATTTCCTCGCGTGAGGAGATAAAGAAAACTGCATGTTTTTTTTTGGTAATAGATTAAATTATGAATTAGTTTTTTTTCTTTTTGATGTTTGCTTTGTTTTAAAGCAGTTTTATTTGTAGCTTTTCTTCTCATCATATTCTTGGAAGAGAGGCTGCTATAACTTCTTTTAATAATAAGAAAAAAATCAAACTGAAGGGGGAAAAAGGGTATAATTGTGCTGCTTGCAATTTTGGATTTGGATGAATTATGCGCCACGGATCCTCCTGTTTTGCACCACAGTTTCCATGGTGGGAACGGAAACTGGGTCCATTCCCAAATGGAGTCTTCCGGTGGAAGTCAGATGTGGTGCTCGGAGTGTACAGGAAGTGTGTCAGGATTCGGGTATTATTGCACAAGCAGCTCGTGTGAGTATGCTCTGTACCCCACCTGTGCATTGCTTCCCAAACGCCATACTCAAGGGGACAGAGCTCCCCCGCAACCAGAGAGTTTTATCTGGCGTTGATCCATTGGAGGAAAGGCTGGTAAATTCAGGAGAGGAGGACCATTGCTACAGGAGATTGGTCTTAGTATTCCGTTTTCGTCTCAAAGCATAGGCACCTAGGTAGGCATCGTTCTTTATTTCTGATTGTTATTTGCTCGATGCAAATGATCTTTTCTTCGTTGCGGTTGAAATACGATTGTATTATAAATGCAATAAGGGTTACTGATGTGTGAAGTATGCACAACCTCATTCGTTAAACCGTGTGGTCGTATGTACCTAGAAGACTAGCAAAGTTTACAATGTGTGGTTTGAGTATGATCATGCGAAATGCTTGACATACTATTTCTAAGTTTCTTATTTTCAATCTTCTTTACCAAAGCTTCATTGGAAACCTTTTCTTGGCCGTGGGTTCTCTACGTATGCCCACCAACAACCTCGAGATGGTATCTCTAGTGGCACTCTATCGAGTAATCCATAAGGCTTCTTCTTTAATTTCAATATTTTGCATGCATGTCTGTAGCCTCCTTACACCAACCAATTGCATTTGTTTTAAATGTTTTAAAAGATGTTTCAATGAATTCCTGAGTATCTATCTTCGGACTATCTTCTAAACTTTTATTTATGTTTGAATCCAGTATAGGGCAGTCATAGTTTGTATGGTCACCATCATCACGCGCAGGTGTAAAATAATATCATATTTCAATATAATAGTCTATGATGTAGTTAGTGGATGAAAAGCTATACACCAACTATTAGAATAAATACCACTCTATGGTCTTTCAATAATATGCCTAAACTTCTGTTCATATTCTGCAATAAGAGTTACTATAGTGCACAACCTTCACCTACTAAACCCGCGCTACTTCATGCACTTGAACACAACAAGCTCACAATGGTAGGTCGTGCCTATTGTGCTTCATTAATTCAAAATATCTTAAGAGCTTCATCATCCAATTCGACACTCCTCAGGCAACCATGCATTCTCTGTGTGTCTTAAGAATGGAAAATACTCAACCTATTTTCATATCTGATCCATAGACACCACCGGCATAACTGGTTTTGAGTAATAAGGTTTAGGGTATCTCCAAGTTAGTCAGCACGGGCATGTAGGTCAACCACGCACTCCTAATGATCAACTTTATAAGGGTTACTGCTGTTTGAGATTTGCGCAACCCCATCCTCTAAACCTGCATGACTGCATGTGCTAGAACACAAGCACAATCACATTCCATAGTGCTGTATTAATTCAAAGATTTGGAGAGCTTCCTTGCAGAACGTTTCAGTTATTTTGAGTACATTTTGTAACGGTTCCCTCAATATCGTAGATTTGATGTTGAAGGCTTAGAAATCCTTATCTCCTTAGCTACGCATAAATGAATCCATTTGGTGTATTTCATCAGTGATTGCTTTTTCATTATTTGCATTCCTTGAGGAAATTAGTCAATAACACGCACCTTGCTTATGCTAACATAATTGGCCGATTCTACCGCTACCTGAGATTGTGTGCTATTTTGAGAGTGGTTCAAGTGCGAATGAGGTAAACTTGTATTAGTATTAAATGTCATGCTTAGAACTCTCCTGATATGACTTCCAATCTGCAATGAAAATCATCGAGTAAGTAGGACTCTTACGATGAGAAGAGACTCGGCTAGTGGTATTTAGATAGCCATACTTCCTAATCCAGACTAATACTCAATAGTGAGACGTTATACCAGATTGGGTTGGCAATGCAATAATCACCCTTATCGAATATTTAATATCCTTGCCTTGTCATGTATAAATATATAAACATGCATTTATGATACTCAATAGGATTGAGAATGTTTAGATAACAAATTGAAGGTACAACCCTTTACTTTGTTTTGAATTGTCATCAATTGCTACTCACTAGTCAAATATGCGTTGGTAAGATTTTTATTTTATGGTCTTCTACTTGAATGGTTATAATATCTTGTGTACATTTTCTCCGTAGTATAAAAGAGGGGAAAACAATACTTAGTTGGAAAGTTGGAAAGGAGTAAGGGTTATTTTCTTTATGTTGACAATAGGATTGAATTATATTATCGTTTGAGTTTTGATTATGTGTTAAGTGGAATATTTATCCTTTTGTTATGCATTGGTTTGCTATTGCATGCCTTCGTTTTGGCATTGATCCCTATTGGATAAGTCGATGTTATGGGTGTATGGAAATATATGAGTCTATAGGTATGTATCGCTGTTTCTTGTTATCCGAGAAATTAAGGTTACCATAAGTAGTCAATGGGATCTATACATGTATAATGGTATGCATATACTTAGAGTGAGATTATAAATATTGTATAAATAAACATTATGAAGTAATGTGTGTCGTCAACAACTAAATATGATAGAACTACATATATATGATATTGGTATATTAGCATGTAAGTGCATAATGATTATGATTGTGTATTTATATTTACATATACATATATTTACTTGTTTAGGCACAATTATTTTATAAGGTTGAATTTTGTATTTAGATAGTTGTGTTTATTTATTAAACATTAGGGAAGTATAATTCTGCATTTTCTAAAATCGTTTTAGGAATGAAATTTAAATTTGGGTAA
>VDFB02338900.1:33939-86985 GCA_007258455.2 Sequoia sempervirens | reverse complement strand
ACCAAACAATGTAGAGTCATGTGTGCCATATCTCCTATAAGTGCATCAAGTTGTGTAGGAGTAGGGATGCCGGTCATTGTAAAAGGATCCATGGTGGTCCACTGTGCTGAAAATGGTGTGGATCGGGAATGTCTAGATATCAAATACCGACCTACACGATCATCAGATATCCTAGTGGTGGCAGCTGCAATGTCACCTACAGTGTCAATTGCTTCCTTTTGGGAAGCAACAACAACCTCATCTGCTATGGGGGCTAGAGCTGGGGTGAGAGCAAGAGACCTATCACCAACCAATACCCTAAACATTGGGGGTGGTCTATCTGCTTGACGATAGGTGGGCCTATCAGCAATCCTACCACGCCCCTGACCAACATATGGTGGAATGCCTAGGTAGTTAACTTTTGGAGGCCCAAATGGACCTCAAAGATACAACCGCTAAAACAAAATACAAGGGAATCACGCTGTTTGGGTATAGACCATGTGCTGCTAGAAATCGTGGGTAGATCATTGAGGCCATAGCATGATCAACACATCTAGTGACCTGCTATCCCCTAACCTTACGCACATTTTGATAAAATGGAAAACAAGTGGCTTTTATCATTTCTTTTGTGACACTATCTTGTATTTGTTTAAGGGGAACGTCACCATGTACTTCTTCCTGCATGCGGGAAAGAATAGTAGTCACTCTATCTGAGGAATATGCACTAGTCTCCTCTGGTGCTCATCTTTTAGTTTTCTAGACTATGCAATATTAACATGCATGGTCTACCATAACCCCCTCGGCTTGCACCTTGTGCTAATGAATCTCTTTAATTTTTTTTTATCTCATTACTAGTATTTGCAAACAAAGATTCTAGCACAGGTGAAACATGATCTACATTTTCCATGTTATATATATATATAGTACACCTAAAAAAACAATAAGACTTTGGTAAATAATATATCTAGATAAAAAGAATACAAATATAAAATAGAACTTGTAATTTAATTCATCTACTCATCAATAATATTTTCATACTATTAACTTGATTTAAAAAGAATTGGAAGACAACTATAATCTATAACATAACATCCTTAAATGGTTCAAATTTTAAATGAAACGATGAAAGAAAGAATAAGAATATAAAGATTAAAGTATAAAATCATTTGAAAATAATTCTAGGGGATAAAAATATTTAATCTAATAGTTGTTAACATAAATGAACTTCAATTATATAGCCTTGAGAACATCAAAAAATTATAGAACATCAAAAATGCATCATTAAATGTATATTAACATCATCTGCACTCTAATTAAAAATATTAAAAACAACACGGAATACAAAGAGATGAAATTAAAAAGTTCCAACTAATGATGTTATAATAATCCTCCCCAAGTTGATCCTCTCATCCCAATCATCATACTTAATGTTTTGGTACTTGAATGTGTTGGTACTTGAATCATGTTTTGGTACTTAATGTTATGTTTTTTAAGAGGAAGCATTTTCTCTTTCTATTACCATAAAGATTATTCTTGTTTTTGTAACTTAGTATTTCTGTTTGTAGATTTTCAACTTTTTATTATGTAAATCATTCTTTGATACCCAAGTAGTCTAAAGGTTTTCTTGAATCTTATTTAGTTTTTAGATTTAAGTGCTTTCTCATTGTCTAATTTCTTAATCAAATCTAAACATTGTTCAATCCTTGTTCGAATCATATTTGGATTTTGTGTATGATGATAAGTTGTTAAGTTCTTCCCTATTGAAATTTAATAGTATTATCTTCCATTTGGGTCTATTCTTTTACTATTGAAATTGGCCAATGCAAAATATTGGGAATGTTAGAATTGAAGTTTATTTATTTTAGATTTTGAATGTAAACAAGGACGACAGCATAGTATACATTCTTTAACATTTGCATGTGCAAGTGAGATGAATGTTAAGAACTAAAGTTGTTAGAGGCCACCAATAATTTCATCATGGATCTTCTAATGCTTCATCTACATCATCCTACCTTGTAAATTTGAAAGAAAAATTATTTCCAAAAGGATAGTAAAAAATAATGGAAATGACCATTGTACAAACTATACATTATAAATGTTTCTAATATACTATGACTCTAAAGCTCCAACTTTTCCTTTGTAAAATGTGCTTCTAAAAATTTCTTACTTCGATGCTTGCATGATTACATCATCTCTCCTATTAGGCCATTAGATAAATCTAAAGTTATTCCCAAAAGATATAATGAGAGAATTTTGTTATTAAATTGTAGAGTTAATTGTAATTATACTCAACATTTTATGGGATTAAGGAATAATTGATTAAGGATTTGATTCTATAAAAAAAAAAAAAAATTAGGTTGAGGGGTTAATATTGGGGTCAATCCTCAATTGTTCCTCCTAATGGTACTTCTAAATATTTTACACTAAATAAATCTAATAAAAATGGTTTATGAGGGTCATGGAGATTGAGGTACATATACATGTTGCATTTTCAGCTTGAAATCATTGACTGCCTATGTGTGAGGAATGATAATTTGTTGGTATTAATAAAAATTATAAGGGTACTTATTCTTCTTATGTACTAGTGATTTACTTTTATAGAAATTTCTATGGACTAACTAGTATTCAAACTTAGGACCCCCCATTTGGTGTTAGGATGCTCTACTATTGAGCTAATGACTCACATTGTGATGAGTCTTTTTATGACTTAGGTGTGTATCATTTCTCCAACACACTCCCTTGAGCCACAACATAGGTGTCAAATGCACCTAGCTTGGCTCTAATACCATACAAGAATACCAATTATGAGGACCTCCTATAAAAATATGACATGAAAAACCGTGAACAATATTTAAAAGCTAATCCATAGTCTATCTTATTATTTATGCATATTTTCTAGGACCACCTATGCCCAAAACACAAAATAGTTTTTGTAAATACACCAATTAGATCTTATAAAATGCATTACTTAGATCAAATTATATGGTAAATTAAATATAATTAATGATTACTTTTTCTTTTTTTATGAAAGAGGTTAAATTCCAATATATGTTCTAGTGGGCTTGATTGAGTGACAAGGTGGAGTGATTGTTGTAATGAAGAACTTGCTAGGAAAGCTAACCACCACTAATCTTGGAATGAGTACTTGGATGCCTATGTTGTCAAAATATATTATTATTTTACTATTAGTTCTCCTCATGTTGAAATTTCCATGAACTAGTTAGGATGCAAATCTCCACCACTAAGCTACCCACCCACTTTATGACAAGTCAATTTACGATTTAGGTATGCTAATTTTTTTGACACCTTCACATTGTGAGATGTTACCAAATAATTATAATGGTCATTTGGTTTTGTGTGGGACTGGTGAACCATGGGTAGGGTGTGGGTTTGGCCGATCTTACCTCACCAATAAAATGTATGCATTGAATAATTTTGTTTTATCATCATTTTATCAACAAGCATATGCATATTTGAGGGTTTATTTAAAATTGACTAATGATATGTTGATTGAAACTATAGGATACATTATTTTACCTTAATTTTTTGGTCTAAAAGATGAGGGAAGTTCTTATTCTATGTCATATTCTTTCTTCTTTAGATGTATCTCATATTTTATTTGGGTATCCATGGATAAAGCAATATCAAGCAACATCATCCATGTCATGCCATTAAGGTATCAAATATGTTTGAACACTAGTAAAGAGGTTACAATTGCAAGAGATCCGTATATGCCTTTATTTTAGATTAAGTCATTTAACCTTAAATAATTTTAAGAACATACATAAGGATCCTCTATATAAGTGCAAGGATTATTTGCCTAATTTGTAAAATTTTCAAAAGGAATAACAATGGTGGGAAAATCAAGACAAGATGCAACAATTTAGAATTCCTAAAGGGTTTACAATTATTAGAGCCAAAGTAGGTTATATTTTGGTTTTATATTATAAAATGATTCAAGAATCTATAAGGCCAAAAGAACCATAAGCATTGCAAAACTTTAGTTTAGAAGCATAAGGGATTGGATATTTTCATTCCTAAACATGGTTTTCATTAAAAAAATTACTCATGTACTATACATACATATTCATGTATATGTGAATATATCTACATATGTATACATACACATGCACATATCTAAATATGTATATATGTATATATGTATATGTAGATATGTAGACACATTCATGTATACATACATATGTATATATGCATGTATATATGTATATACATACATTTATTTTCTATATGTATATATATATATACATATATACGTATACATAAATACACACACATATGTATGTATGTATGTATGTATGTGTGTATGTATATTTATGTATACATATATACATGTATGTATATGTATATGTGTATGCATACATGTATATATATGTATATATGGATACACACACATTTTGATTTTGTTTTGTAAGCATCCTCTTTTGAGGACAACCCTTTGTTGATGATGTTGAGTATTAGTTTGTTGTAAGTGTGTTTATTATTTTAATATCATTTTAAAACAATATTTTATTTATTTATAAATTTTGGTATAATCTCTAATTTTATAATATGTTTGTGTGTGTAGGTTGAGTTGCATAATTGTTAGGGGCACACACAATCAACACAATGCAAGATAATAACTAATTCAAGGGATCGAAGTTCAGTTTCTAGTCAAGCAAAGAGAGGCAAAATGTTTCATTAATAGCATTTGCTACACATACATAAACACTTTTATATCTTTATGACACATTCATAACTATTTTCATGAATATATATTGGTGATATTTTGTAGTCTAAGAGACAATGTTGGCCTCATGTCACTGTATATGATATTTTCATGATGTATTATGTATGTCTTCATGACCTTATCAAGATCAATATATAAATATTTTGTGCATATTCATAGCAAATGGTTTGTGCTTATTCTATCTATCTATATTACCCTTTATCTCTATCTCTCTTTATCACTATCTCTCTCACATATATATGATGTGCATGAATGTTGAATGGCATACATGTAATGAACCCATACTAGTTCTAACTCTATTTAGCCTATCAACATATAAAGATTCAACATTGGTCTTCTAGATTTACATACATCTTAAGAATTTACTACCATAATCCATAAGACAAAGCAACAATAACCCATATGGGTGTTTATACTCACAAGTGAAAGTCAAAATGTTATAGCTAGCTATCCCTTCACTAAAAAATAGTAGGGTTTTTAGTTCAAACAAGGAATTACCCCATTTTATTGTATGGTTCTATATACTAAAACCCTATCTCCAATAACACACATAAAGTAAAAAAAATATCTACTATGTTTGGCTTCATGAATGCAACACAAGCTTCTAAATGTCCTAGGTAGAGCAATAGATTTCCATTCACATAGTAGAAATTACAAGCTAATGCTTTTTAACATGATTTCTAGAATTTCATACAAGAATAGCTTTTTCTCTTACATTACATATAAAAATACTAAAAAGAACCTTCATAAAAAATCATACCTCATTACCACCAAGTAAAAACAATAAGGTTTACATACTCGAATTTCACAAGCTTCAAAAATGTATAATTTGCACTACCTTCTTCCTCCTTTTGCCTCTATCCTCCCCTTTTCCCTCTTTCTTTTCCTTTTAATCTTTCCTTGATTTCCACCATTTTTGCCATATTCTCTACATGTTTCCCATTTCCACTTCCTTTGCCTTTATTTCTTCCCACTTTGTGAACAATAAAGTCCCACTCTCTCTTCACTTACTCATCATTCAAGTTTCCTCGAATAGCGTACCTCAACATTAATGCTTGATACTTAATATGATGGGGCCAAAAGGTGGGGTGGCCACTTTTTGGCCCCACATCTTTTTGCACTCGCTCTAATAAGGTTTGTCCTTTTGATAATAGTAATGTCCAAAGGTGGCTCTTGTTTGCATGTGGATACATTTATACCAAACATCAACTTTTAGTGATATGTGTGAAGATTTTGTAGTGGTTCTATATATTGTTCTTATTCTCTAAATATAAAGGAGGATGAATAATCAAGTCATGATGGACTAATGAAAGAAGATGAATTGAATAGTGATAGAAACTAGTCTACTATAGTTAGTGATGATGAAAATACATTATATAAAATTATGCAGGCATTCTCATATTACTTAGAATCTCTAGTGTTACAATATGAATAGTATTTTAAACACATGATAGACCTTTTTCTAGAGTGTCTCTACAAACTTGTGACCATTGAATTTGCTTGGGAGTATAGAAAATTGCATTATAATACATCAAATAATAGGGTAGAGAATGTAATTGTTAATTTTATGGTTTCCAAGACCAAACTTTGTAAATGATATTAATTGAGGGCATGAAGACACAATCAAGTCTTTGTTCTTGATGGTTTGATTTATATTTTCAATCAATGGTTCCATTTATACACACTACATGAGGAAATTGTTCAATAAGAGTAACTTATAGTTTTAGTCAATTATATTTCAATTTGTACACACTACATGAAGATATTGAACTAGCTTCATTTGTTAGATGGAGATATTTTATTGTAATGTACGTAATCAATGATATGATTCTTGATTTTTTATAAGATTTAATATTATAACACCTTAACAAATCAAGCTATGACTTTCACGGTTCACTCCTACATGTATGAAATTTGCATTTTCATCTACAAGTTTGACCCTAAATTTGTAGTTTTAAAATTATTTTGTGAGCTTAACCCTACATTTCTAGTCTTTAGGAATGCATTTATCTCCATTTTTTAGACTATATTGAGAGCTATTATAATGTTTTTTTGCACTAACTTTCAGAGGAAACTCGTTTTTCCTTACTCAAACCCTTGGATTATGCAAAACGGGGAAGCAAAATACTATATTAGAAATGCTTTAAAAACTTTCAAACAATCAAACAAATGCAATTTGAATTCAACAAATTTAAAAAAATTTGCATATCTAGGGTTTCGAAATTAAACAAATACATGCATTTTGAACTCACAAAAAATGGAATTTTAAATACCTCGTGCTCAATAGTGGTCGATATGCGAATTGGAATGATGAAGTTTGAAAAGAGGACCCAAAATTTTCTTTCTCCAGTGAGAAATTTTGTTGGGTCGCCGTTCGGATTTTGTTTGCCGCGCGCAGGGACAGTGATTGACTGGTAATTCACAGTAAAAGTGTGAAAGTGAAAGCACTTTTTTTTGGTTTTGTCATATTCAAGGGGTTCGGCCGAACCACCTTAAATATGATTTTTTATTAGGCTCTGTTTAGGGTTCGGCCATGGGTTCGGCCGAACCATATGGTTCAGCCGAACCAGTCAAATGGTTCGGTCGAGCCATATGATTCGGCCGAACCACTTTGCTATGAAGAGTGGAAATTTTGAAATTTCCTTCCTCCACAAAAGTGTAAACCACTTATGTGGCTTCACCCAACACTCAAAGGATCACAACATATTGTGGATAGCTACCCCCATAGATACCAACTGACGACACTCATGATATATATAAAAAAAAAATATAGCCAGACCCTCAAAATGCAACTGTGAATTGCCATGAGAAAAATATCATATTTAGATTGAGTGGACAACAATGGAAAGTCTAGAAAACATAAAAACTCTGTGAAGAATGAATAAAGATATTCTATAATGTCATATATGTACACAGCCACAAAATAAAACCACCTAACCAACGTTTCCTTTTAACATATAGAAATGGAATTATTTTATAATGAAATAAAAACTCAGCACCGAATGATCTCACAAACTTTATTCCATTCAAGGATATCAATAGATAAATTAAACTCTCCAAAAGACACCCCACAAAAACTAGTGAAGCATATGAGTATCTAGATTCTAGATCAAAACAAAAGAACACTACATTTCCATAAGGTTATGAGTGACAAAATAAATTGCAGGGGCTGGTTTCTTACCAGTGTAGCTTTTCACAAAAACTCGACAATTTTATTGGAAGGATTCAACACTGTCTCCCTCTATCTTTTTGCACTGCCACAACTAGTTTCCAGCTGCCCTTTCTCACATTCTCTCCTTCATTTAATGTTCCTACCTTTTTACCTTGTTTATTCTCCACCTCACATGCCTGATCAAGGCAATGATCTCTGTCTTATACATTTTGTTTTTTTTTTTTTCCTCTTTTACATTTTCCCCATAGACCTCTCTTGCGTGCCACTAGACTTCTTTCATGGAGGCATCGCCATGGGCACATTCCAAGCGGTGGAGGCCAAGAGAACAATCCCATGATTTATCATCACCATAATGTTGGCAGTTGATGCATTCACCATTGAATAGCCATTTTTTTTTTGGCTGGTTGCATATCCCCATTCTCCATTTCCACCCCTGCATGCCCCCACCACTTTAAGCCTGCCATACCAACTCTCAAACACATCCTTCGTCCCTTGTGTTCTACTCCTCACCGCCAGCACCTTCCCCCCCCACTTGACTACCTAACCCGTATTCTTTAATATGGTTCTTTACTTTAAAAGCTAATCCTACAAAATCTTCGAAACATGGAGGAAATCAATTAACAGAGAATTCAATAAAGGTTTCATTATTGTCATTTACTATTGAAACGAACCACTCACTTCTCTTTGCAAACAATGAAAAGATACGTGTCTAGTCATCCCCATTCTCCAAGAATTTATTAATACCACTAACATTCAAATGTAGAGGGTAAGAAAGGCACAAACCATCATAATTTCTTTTAGCCTCCGATAGTAGAGAGCATTAAGTTCACGCACTTTCAGCAATTTATTAATGAACCATGCCCTCTTAATTCACGTATTCCTTGTAGTAACAGACGTAGGAATGAAGTTAGGTTGGGTCACAATTGCAGATCTATTTCCACCCCTCCACTCTTAGAAGTGGGACGCCACACCTCATTAATGCACTGGCTATTGAATTGCTAGAACTTTATTCCCAACTACCCCTTCATTAATTCTTCCTCAGGACTGTCACTTATTCACTCAAGCTTGAAAACTTTTATTTACCCAACTAGCGCCTATTATAGCAGCCCGTGTGTAAGCAAGATAATATTAAAATTTGTTATTGCGTAAAGATTTATTCAGCTTCATATGTAAGATTTATATCACATATATAATTGTTGAAAGTTCGCTCACACAAATTTCTAAAATTACAAACTAACAAGATAAAATAACCATTTTAAATCCAAACGTTCAAATAGAATCTAACTCTCTAATTATATATTCTATTTTATTTTATTTTCTCGATATAGCTATATAGTATTAAGTTTCAAAGTTAGAATTAAATGCAATTTATTACATGTAATTGTTGGCCCATTATGAAACCCTATGCAATCCTATTTATAGTACAATATTCATTGGCCAAGGCCCAATTAAGGGTTTACATTAAATCATATTGAAATCAATAACTTTTCAAACAATAACCAAGGTTATACATGTAGGTTAATTATATTCATTTAATGCTATTATAGGCCACTAACAAATTGTAGGATATGCACAAACTGGACTTTCTTGAAAACTCTTTCAAGACGTTCATGTAAATGTATAAAGTCTATGCTTACTAGATCCATTATCACTATACAAGTAAATAATATATAATTAACAATGAATTCTACCATAAATCATATAAACTCTATGCCATGATGTACAATGTTATCCTATACTGGAATATCCCAACACGTATCATAGTGTGTTAATAAGTTGGCCTTACAACTAGTCCCCATCCCACTTCCCAAAACCTTATTTTCGTCAAACCTCTTTAAAGCCTCAAAAAGAGCACCCAATCTTGAGACTGACCCATGATTTTGAGCTAAAAATGTACCTAACCCATAGGTACTTGCCCTAGGGACCTTAAACCCATAAAAACACTTAAAAATATCACTTTTCAATCACCAAAAAATGCCCTAAAGGTTAAATCCGAGTTTGTCCACTTGGATGGACACTCACCATCTAGATGGATTGACATGGCAATAAAAATCAATTTACAAGCATTCACAAATAACATCACAAATAAAAAAAATTACATAATGGAACTATAGTCTAGTCCATATGGACTATAACTTGGTTTCACTGGTTAATTTACTCATGGTTCCCAAAGGTTGCCTCCAATTTTCGTTGGCCATGGAAAGTGTACCTACACACTCGATGCACACGTTAATCCATCCAATAAATCATGTATCAAAATAATTGAATCACCATTTCATATACACGAATTTCCATCCAAATAAATCATATATCAGAACAATTGAATCACCATTTCATATACACAAGTTTTCACCAAAATAAATCATATATCAAAACAATTGAACCACCATTTCATATACACAAGTTTCATAATTTCACATAGCATATATATCTCATATCATAATTGAAAAAATCACTAATCACATATCATGTCCAGTTTCTTTTACCTTAATTTTCAAATTCATCAAATTACAACATGGTTCATTCACCCCACATATTTCATTCATTCATTGTTAAATTTCAAAACTCAAATTAAGAAATCTCAATAACTAGCATAAAATTAGGTCAATCATCATAGTCCACTAACTAAGCATGTAGCATAATCAAAATCAAATCAGATCATAAGAACTTAAATGTTTAAATATCATGTCATCAATGGTATCAATAGGGATAGACAATAATCAACCTCAAAATAATCTAATTACTAGATGTAGCATAGGGGGAAGGCCTCACAGTGCCCTACGATCCCACGATTTCCTCTTCACGGTGTGTTTTATTATATTTTATATATACATATTCGATATACTCTTTGTTTGCAGGTTGACAGGTACATGATATCGACTCCACCTGATTTCACAAGTTTGAACGTGTCCATTGGCCAACAGTATTCAATTGGGAGATAGTAGCTAGGTTTTCCATGTCAAGTCATCACCCTAGTCGTAGTGTGTCGTCGGGTTTTAGTCGGATTAAGTTACTTCTATGTTGTCCATCTCTCCTTGATTTCATTTAATTGCAAGTTGAAAAAAGTAAATAAATGGCTTTATGTATTTAAGTTGTCTATTAAATTTATCTAATTATAATGTTAGAAATATTATTTAATTTATTAATTAATTTAATTTAATTAATAACATAATCTAATCTTGGATTAGATTTATGTTATTGATTAATTAAATTAATTGTGTGGAATTGAATTAAGTTATTCATTTTGGAATTTAAAAGTGTTAAATGATTTTGAAAAGAAAATTTTAAAAGTTTAAATTCTTTTGAAAAGAAAATTTTTAAAAGTTTCAAATGCTTTTGAAAAGGAATGATTAAAGTCTCAAAAGTTTCAAATGCTTTTTGAAAAGAAATTATTAAAAAGTTTTAAATTCTTGTTAAATAGAAATTTTAGTTTTAAATTTTCAAAAAAGCAAAATATCTCAAAATTCATGGAAGGAAATAACTATGGTGGTTGTGGGATATTTTGGAAAAAGTTGACTAAATTTGGGGAAGAATGAAAGGATTTGGATTATTCATGTTTGGAGAAAAAAAATTGCTATGAAGAGGAAAGAGGGTTTTCTTGTTTTGGGAATGCATTTTGGAATTGGAGTGAAGATTTGGAAAGATTTTGGCAAATTGGAAATTGCAGCTCAACTCCAGTCTTATTCTTCAAACTTCAAACAGGTTTTTTCTTGTTTTTGTTTATTGTTTTGAAAATATAGTTATTTTCAAATTGAAAACTTGTTTAAAAACAAATTTTGAAAAAACCTTGTTGAATCATGGAAGAAATTTAGATGTTTGTAGAAAAACAAAAACTTTCAACATAAACTTTCAAGTTTAACAATATAAATTTTGAAAAGGAACAAAATGAAATTAGAAAACCTCTATTTGGGAGTTGAAATGTTTCATATCAAATTAGAAATTGAAATCAGGAAACTATGTTTGAAAATTAGTTTCATTGTAAATTTTCTGTAAAAAATTGGTTCAATTTGGCTGTAAAATGGAGATTATATATATATATTGCGTATTGAGTCTAAGTTATTTTAAAAAAAAATTGTTTCCTGTTAAAAATGTTGGCACAAAAATCATGTTCTGGAAATTACCAGAACAAAGGATTTTATGTGCTCTGTTTTTATTAAAAAAAATAGAGAAGAAAAGAAAAATATAAAATGATTTTTTTATGGTGTTTTGGGGTGAGCAGGGGGAGGGGGGCGCAGCTGTGGCTGCACACAGCCACCCCAGTGGAGGGTGTTGTTGTGGCGGCACTCCCCACACTATGTGTGGGGGAAGCATTGCCACAGGCAACGTCGCCTCCACTAAGGGAGGTCAAGCGCAGCCTATGGCTATGTCCTCCTCCCTTTTGGGGGGTCGTGGTTTATTAAAATCTTTTTTTTATTATTATTTTATTTTATTTGTTTATTTGTTGTTTTTATATTATATTATATATATATATATATTATATATATATATATTATATTATATATATATATATTATATAATATATATTATATATTTTAAATAATTGGAAAATATTTGAGTTATTTTAATGAGTTGGAATTTAAATCAAAAATATAAATATATATTTAAATAATCTTTGCAGGTTTAAATATATTTATATTTAAACACAATTATTTTAAGATTATTTTATTATATAAGATGTATATATATATATTGATTTTATAATGAAATGGTTTCAATGGGAAATGGGATTCTTATATTTAAATTTCGTCGAGAAACTAAAGTAAATCTTTAGATTTAGATTTCTTATTGTTTGTCAAATGTTCAAGTAGTTACTTAATAAGGTAATGATTTTAAGAGAAATGGTTATTTGTTTTAAATGAAATAAAAATTTTAAGAAAGCGATTATTAATTATTTATATTTATTTTGGTTGCAAACGAATTTAAAATAAGATTAGTTAATTTCATATAATGTGTAATTGAGGAATTTAAAATATTGTGTTCATAGTCAAATTATTGATTTTATTTTAAAAATAATATACTTGGAAAGACAAATATTGGATTTGAAAAGTAATATATTTTAATAGCAAGATTAATAGATTTTAAAATGATTTATTTTGCAAAAGAGAAATAGTTATTTTGAAATGATATGTTTTAAATCAAAGAAGTAAATGTGTATTTTCTTATTATTTAAAAGCAATTAGGGAATTAAATATTTGGTTTAAATTTCATCTCTTTGTCTGAAAGAGACGCTATTAATTTAGTTTTATTAAGGCAATAAATTACTGAATGTTAATAAAGGAAGTGGATTTAGGAAATCCAAATATAGATTTAATTCCTATTTGATTTCCCTTCTTGAGTGTACACTTCTTCTGTTTTTGCTTTGGGGAATTTGTTTAGAAGGGTTGTTAAGTCTTCCATAAGGGGTTTAACTATTTGGGGTTGTTGTATTATGTTAGTCAACCTTTGAATTGCCTTGGGTAGTGCGTATAGTTGTATCCTGTTGTTTTTCTCGGTTTTCACGAATGGGGATGGTTTGTGCCTCCTTGGAATAGGAGTGGATTATGTAATTTGTGCCTCCTTTGGATTAGGAGTGGTTTATGTGGTTTGTGCCTCCTTGGGAAGGAGAGGATTATGTGTTTTGTTGACTCCAGTGTTTGGAGTGAGTGATTCATTATGTGATTCAGATCCTAGAGTTGGAGTGGTTTTATCTTGTTAGTATGCACTTGGGATTCCCTTGGTGATTGGTTTGTATGTGTTGTCAAGTAGAAGAGTGGCTTTTGTTAGGCGCTAGAGCTCAAAGAGGTAAATTGGATAACCTTCGAAGGTGGTTTAATCAAGTGATAACTAAAACAATGTAATTAGAAGTTTGGGTAGTATTTCACATTAATCAAGATAATTTAGCCTCACTCATAGACACAAGTGCTCGTATAGGCTTGGGATGAGTGGGAAGGCCTGGAATGGAAAAGTCATCTATCTTGTCTTTACGAGAGGTATTTGATTCTGCATGAGTGAGTATGGGGGACGGGATTCGGTTGAGGCCACTAGGATATCCCATAGTGGGGGCCAGAGCCTATGAAGATTTCCAAAGGATATCCCATGTCAATCTGTGTGATGACACTCTTTCTACAACAATAGTTGGTATGTGATTTTATGTGTATGGTTTCTTAACATACTCGATCTATTTTATTTCTAGAAGCAATGTGACTTATGTCAATGATGTTAGAGTTGTACTTGTGTTATTCTTATGGTTGTATGGTTCATATGATTGGTTGTGTCAGTGTGAGTTAGCCTATGTCTAGAGGTTGTTGGTCTTGTCTAGGAATCCTTGTTACTATCTCCTAGCACGGGGGGTGAACCTTCGGGTATCACATGGTTGGGTGGAATATGCACCTTACTCTGTTGGGTTTTCTTCTTGTTTGTTTGGACGAGATTTCTAGTTGGAGAGCTCGTGAGATCCAGTTTCATTTCATGCTTTATTATTTTCAGTTGAATCTTGTAATTTATTACCCCTCATTTGTTATCAAGGTGGAAGATGTTTTATGTAACCATGCTTATTGGATTTACCTCATTGGGGGAATGAGAGTTGTAATCTTATTGTTAAATGATTGTTATTTGAAATCATGTGGTATCTCTTATTCCTTGATGTAATTTATCATGTATGGAATGTATGAGTTCTTAATTCTTTAAGTAATTAAATGTTATGGTTTCAATTCATGTTTCTTGTTTGGGTTTTAAAGTAATCTTAGTCTCATAACCTTAGAGGTTGTTGGCAATGGGTAGTGAACTTGCATGTTATTTGTACTTAAACAAAAACAAAAAAAAATTATGTTTGAGTAGTAAATTTCAACTTCCTCTAGGGTTGTGTGGCAGGGCGTTACACCTCTATATCTCTACCTATCTCTCTATATCTCTTTCTCCCTCTTTATCTCTTTGTTTCTATTTATCTCTCTTTTTCTCTCTATCTCTATCTCTATCTCTATCTCTATCTCTATCTTTGTTTCTCTCTCTTCTCTTTTTTTCTCCCTATCCCTCTTTTTATCCCTTTATCTCTATCTTCGTCTATTTCTCCTCCTTTGTCTCATTTTGTTCCCTCTCTCTTGCTCTCCTATTTTATCTCTCTCCACCTATCTATTTCTTATCTCTATCTCCCTCTCCCTTTTCTCTTCCTTTCTCTTTCTCTCTCTATATGTTTGTCTCCTTAAGTGTGCAATGGGTACATTGAAGAGGTCTTAAAGGTGAATTATCATATCCTTGATCAAATGACATGCTACCTTGAGCATAACTCAACAAGGGCACATACCATCCTTGGATTGTTGACATGAAACAACCACTCAAAATTTAGTTTCTATTTTCTCTCTTATCACATAAAATCTAGATAAATATTGATTTGACAACTGGATGGGAACATTCTATTTCCATTTGCGGTATTTTTTTTCAATTTGATGACAACTTTCTTTTTCATTTGCATTGGTTTATGTTTTAAATCTAAATGCAAATATCTCATAATCAGATAATGCTTAATTTCTTTAAAGAAAAAATCTAGATTTGTCTAAATTTATTTCATTCCATTTTTTAGCACTTATTATTAATTTTTTAATCTAGCCACATGCAACTAGAATTTGCAGCACATCCATGAACAAACACATACTCTCTAACATATTAACATACATATAGTTTTCTATAGACGTAATCCTTGAACCTCCTTTAGGTGCAAGTGTTAGTATATATTCCTCTCTCTATATAGAATTGTCTCCCCCTCTATCTCTCTTTATTTTTCCTAATCTCTCCATAGATCAATTAAACTATCATATTTTTTATATATTAATTTAATTTGTTCTATATAAGAATATATTAATCATTAATTATAATAATTTCATATTTATATTTAATAATTTTTATTATAGAATATATAATAATAATATAACCTATAAACACTATTACATATAATAATAAATATAATTATATTATATATAATTTAACCTATATTACTATTATATTAAATATATATAATATATTAATTATATTTATATATTAATTTTTGTATTATATAAAAATATAATTATTATTAATTATTAATTATTAATTTTTTGTTAAAAAAATATAATATATAATAATAATTAGTATAACTATATTTATAATTTATTTTTTATTATATAAAATATTCATTATATATTAATTATGCTAATGTTAAAACCTAAATGTGCTCATTATTAAGATCTTGGCCATAATTTTCATTTTAATAAACATACTCTAAAACCTCCCTTGAAACCTTATTTTCAGGCCAAATTGGAGAAGTGTAAGGTCAATACCAATAGGAAGAGTTTGGAGGAGTCAGAAACAAATAGCGGTGAGGAAACCAAAAAAAACTGACTACAAATATGATATGCTTGCAACACATGGCTGGTTGGTGCACAGGCTGTCAGAGAGTATGCAGGGGCATAGGCATCCGTCATCCGATGCCCCATGTCGTTTTGGGGGCTGGATAACCTTTTCCCTTGTTGTACTAGCACAACTTTTTTATTCGTGATACTCCTAACATTGAAGATTTACCTCCCTCGGAATTCTCAGTCTTGACATTCCACCAAATAGTGATGCTTAACAGCTGGGCTTAACCAGCTCACAACTATAATTTAAAATTATATAATAATTTGAATACTTGAATTGAGATATCTACTAGCATTAATTTTTTGTATATGGTAGTAGATATTTGGTATGATACAGCCTGCAAAGTATGGGGCCAACATTAATGAAAATACCAAGAAGATTTGTAAGGAAAGTGAAAGTTGGTGCATAACTGAAGCTTAAACCATATAATTGAAGATTTGGCTAACAATAGATATCTCAATT
Organism: Sequoia sempervirens; assembly: GCA_007258455.2. NCBI lineage: Eukaryota > Viridiplantae > Streptophyta > Pinopsida > Cupressales > Cupressaceae > Sequoia > Sequoia sempervirens. The sequence goes on along the minus strand of VDFB02338900.1, from coordinate 70,261 downwards.
CAAGTTGTAACTATTATCAAATAGTGATGCTTAACAACCAGGCTTAACCAACTCACAACTATAATTTGAAATTATATAATAATTTGAATACTTGAATTGAGATATATATTGTTAGTTAGGTAGAGACAAGAAAAATAGAGAACTAACCATTACTATTAACCAGCTTTCACTTTAAACTAAGTTCTTACTAGCACGACTTTTTATTCGTGATACTTCTGGCATTGAAGATTTTCCTCCTCATAATTGTTAGTCTTGACGTTCCACCAAATAGTGATGCTTAACGGCCAGGCTTAACCAGCTCACAGCTATAATTTGAAATTATATAATAATTTGAATACTTGAATTGAGATATCTATTGTTAGTTAGGCATAGACAAGAAAAATAGAGAACTAAAAACTACTACAGCAAAACAAATCAAAATAGAGTACTGTGAAATAGATAGTGGAGTTATCAGTCCACTATGTTAGTGCATGGGTGGTTAGAGAGTATGCAGGTGCATAGGCATCCGACTTCCGATGCCCCATGCCATTTTGGGGGCTAGATAACCTTTTCCCTTGTTTTACTAGCATGACTTTTTTATTCGTGATACTCCTGGCGTTGAAGATTTTCTTTCCTCAGAATTGTCAGGAGTCTTGATGTTCCACCAAATAGTGATGCTTAATGGTCGGGCTTAATCGTGTAATACCCCTCATGTTGTTTGGACTTGATACTTCTATGGTTTTGATTGATGCTTTGTGACTGTGATTATTATTACTTATTGTTTGGTTTGGTGGTTTGGATAGTTAGACTATTTGGTGATGATGTTATTTCATTAGTGGACATGGTTATTTGATATGACATTATGGTTTCATGATGTTAGTTGATTTCAGTAATATATTTTGATGCAGTGACTTAGTAATTTATTTTGTGATGAGATTAGTTAGTTAAAAAATTTATTCCATCATTGATATTATATTTGTTAGAATAGATGTGATTAGAGGACAGTGTAGCATCACTTGTTCACGAGTGCCTTGCTACACTACAATTCCTTCTCACAATGTAATGCTTTGATTTTATATATATGTACATGTACAGGATCTTGTGGATGCAGAGATTGTAGGTACAAAGTCTCGATTCCACCTGCTTTGGCAAGACAGGGCGAGCATCAAATTACCCAATGGTATGATGTTGAAACAGAGATGACAAGGAAGTCACCCCATCCCATGTTGCCAAACCGTCCTGATTGAATGGTATTGTGAGTCCTTGTGTTGGTCATTTCTGTAATTCATTACTGTGGTTTGTGAGAGTGTCTTGTTCGTATGTATTTTACGTTGGCATTTTTGTATGTTGTGATTTATTTAATTAAATGGTGGTAATAAATGTTGATAATTGTGTTGGATTAATTTGTATTAAAATATTTAAAAGTTATATTTTAAAAGTCATGTGTTTTAGTTAAATGTTAATTAAATATTAAATTTGTATTTTGTTAATTTAATTAAATTATCCTGTTGAGGATAATTATGAAATAAATAAATTAAATTATGTGCATTGCAAGTAAAGCTTGCAAAATCTGAATTAAATCAAAAAAAAGTATTGATAAATGGAAAAAGTCAATAAAAGAACAGAAAAGATAAAAGGACGAATGAGAATTAAGTGTTGGCTGAAAAGCTTGATTTAAAATAGAAAATTTCTCTTAAGTGGGATTTTTAGAGCTTTTGAAAAAAGAAAAGTAATATCTTTTATTTAATGGCAATTTTGAGAGATTTTGGGGATTGAGGGGGAAGATTTGGATAGAAGTTGCAAAATAATAATTTCTTTCTGAATTATTGATCTTCTGAAGTTTTGGGAAATTCTTTGGGAAAGTGGTTTCATTTACTTTCATTATTCTGGGAAGATTCTTTTGGATAAAAGATTAAATCAAAAATTTGAGCAAGGAAATCGGGAGATGAAGATCTGAAGGAAGGAACGAAAGTTATTCAAAGGGTTGTCTAAATCAAGCGAAGGTTCATCAAGTTTTCAACAGTGCAGGACTCCAGGTTTCATTTTATCATTTCTCTAGTTTTCACTTTCAAAAGAAAATTGAAGTAAATAAATAAATAGACTTTCGGAGAAAGAAAATTCTTTTGGAAATTTTGAAATTGTCTAAATTGCAAACAAAATGGAAGGAAACACTGTCGAATTTTGTTGTAAATGTCCAATTTGTTTATATTCCTGCTATGGAAAAGATCAAATTTCCTTTCTTTTTGAGTGTGTGGATTTTGTGTGTATATATATATATGTATATACATCAATATATATATACTTATGTATATACATCTTTACATGTAAAGATGTATATACATCTTTACATGTAAAGATGTATATACATAAGTATATATATATTGATGTATATACATATATAACATATAAAGATGTATATACATGTATATATATATATATATTTATATATATATATATATATATATATATATATATATATATATATATATATATATATATTTATATTTATATATATATATTTATATATATATATATATATATATATATATTTATATATATATTTATATTTATATATATATATTTATATATATCAAGAAAAATTGTACAAAAGTCCATATCATATTAGATTATTCAGTTGAATGATATATATATACATATATATATATAGTTATTTATATAGTTATAAAAATTTATTTATAAAAAAAAACTTATTGATGAAGTTTTGGGTATTTTTGAAATTCATTGTATCGGATTCCGGGCCAAAACTGTACGTCGGCCGAATGAGGTCGAATTGCATTTAAAAAAAAACAATTAAAAATATATATAAAGTAAATGTTTTGTTTGGGAGTTTGGGGAAGGACGGTCGTAGCCGTACCCCCCTCCCCGTACCCCCTACCGCAACCAGTGCTACCACAACAGTCTTACAAACTGTTGTGCGCAGTACCAAAGGTCGACGGCCCTTGTAATTCGTAGGTTTTGTTTTATTTATATATATGTGTGTGTGTGTGTGTGGTGTGTGTGTGTGTGTGTGGTGTGTATTTTATTAAATGTTTCACTTAATGTTATATATATATATATATATATATATATGTTAGGCATTATTTTATCTTATATTATGTTTTTTTTTTTATATGTATATATATATATATGTAAATATATATATAGAGATATATATATACATATGTGTAATGGTTCTAGTTTTTATTCTAGAAATAGGGATTGTTGTTGAATAAATAATTTAAACAGAAAATTAGCTTTATCCCTTGTTGTATATATATATGTATGTATGTATATATACATATATAGAGACAAAGTTATATTATCTTATATTTGAAAATTTGAATTTTATTTTTGTAATGATTAGCAATTTGGGGAAATTAATTTAATCAGTTGATTGGGAACGAATTAAATTTAATGGTGCAATCTTGTAAAATTAATTTGATATTTTTCTTTTCCTTTATGACTATTGTGTAGTGTTGTCAATGTGGGAGCCCTATTGTCTTTCGAACCCTGTTTCGACGATTGTGATCCTTAGTATTCCAGAGGCATGTGTTTTGTTGAATATTTATCCTCATTTTATGTACTCTTGAGATTGCAAGAAAATAATATTATTATGCTTTGGAAGGGTTGTACGAGATTGTTGAGGTCTTGGTTATGAGTTATCGCGAGATGGGTAATGCCTTGCATGTCCATGTTTTTGGGTTATATGCTTTATTCGTTATGGTACAACCCTTGCCTTGTTTGGTTTATATTTTGGGATCTTTTGGGAGAGTGGCTCTTCGTGGGGGTCGGTGCCTCGAAAGGAGGAAGAGCTCAGGATAACCCACGTAAGAGTAGGGTAACAAGTGAAAATCTAATAATAGAATTTAGGGGGATGGGTAGTAAAACACATAAGATAATAATATTGGATACCTCATCTATGCATTAGGGCTATCGCAGACTAATGATAGACTAAGAAGGTCATGGTCGGCAAAGTTGTAACCTCATCCTCATGAGGGGTTATCGACTCCACATGAGCTACCCTATGGGGTCGACGCCTCAAGTAGGAGGAAGGCCCAGGATAACCGTAGATGGGGGTCGAGGCCTCAGCTTGGAGGAACGGCCAGGATAACCCATGTAGGCTATGCGATGACACTCTCCACTAGACACCCGTATGCCTTGTTTTCTTGATGGCCTTTGGAATTGAATTCTATCTATTGTTTCAGTTTCATTTGGAAATGTTTTGTGATTGTTCTTTGGTGACTTGGTTAATGGTTATTGCCTTATTTTATTGTGAAAAGATTTATGGCTTTAAGTTTATTATGTTGACTCATGAATGTTGTAAATTATGTCTTTCATTATCCTTGATGTCATTTTGGAATTATTGTATATGTTGTTCTATTGGAGTCGTTTTTGGCATTCATGGTAGTGATCTCTTCCTTGTCACCTCTGAGCACGGGAGGTGGGTTATTTATAACCAACGTGGTTGGGAGGAACGTGCTCCACACCCATTGGGTTCCCCAACGATGTCCATTCTTCTAAGCATTCCTTCAGTTGGAGCTTGTACCAGTGGTTCACTTTGTACTTCATTCATTATTTGTACTATATATGTATCCCACATGTATGGGAGATTTATTGTAATTCATTTATCAAGATCATGTAATGTAATGTGTAAACGATGATGTATTATTTAGGAACCTTTGTACACATTATTGTAAGAGATTCTTTATGATTGTAATATGTGATGTAATGATACTTTCACTCTTGGTTGATGGATGTACTTTTATAAATGGTTATTGTAATGTTATTGGATAAGTTGTTTAGTATTGTCTTTTACTTTTGTTAATAGTTGTTTTGCGATGTAACCTCGCGTGCCCTAAAGAACTAGGTGTGATAATGTAATGTGCAATGTGAATATGTTTTACTATTTAATTACATGTTTACTTTGTATTATTTAAAAAAAAAAATTGGTTGCAATGTTTGTTCTCTGGGGTTTGCATGACGGGCGTTACAAATCGGCTCACAACTATAATTTGAAATTATATAATAATTTGAATACTTGAATTTAGATATCTACTAGCATTAATTTTTTGTATATGGCAATAGATATTTGGTATGATACGGCCTACAAAGTATGGGGCCAACATTAATGGAAATACCAAGAAGATTTGTAAGGAAAGTCAAAGCTGGTGCATAACTAAAGCTTAAACCATATAATTGAAGATTTGGTTAACAATAGATATCTCAATTCAAGTTGTAACTATTATCACATAGTAATGCTTAATGACCAGGCTTAACCAACTCACAACTATAATTTGAAATTATATAATAATTTGAATACTTGAATTGAGATATCTATTGTTAGTTAGGTAGAGACAAGAAAAATAGAGAACTAGCCATTACTATTAACCAGCTTTCACTTTAAACTTTCTTACTAGCACGACTTTTTATTCGTGATACTCCTGACATTGAAGATTTTCGTCCCTCAGAATTGTGAGTCTTGACATTCCACCAAATAGTGATGCTTAACGGCCAAGCTTAACCAGCTCACAACTATAATTTGAAATTATATAATAATTTGAATAATTGAATTGAGATATCTATTGTTAGTTAGGCATAGACAAGAAAAAAAGAGAACTAAAAACTGCTACAGCAAAATAAATCAAAATAGAGTACTGTGAAATAGATAGTGGAGTTATCAGTCCACTATGTTAGTGCACGGGCGGTTAGAGAGTATGCAGGTGCATAGGTGTAATACCCCTATGTTACTAATACTTGTATTATTATTTTTTACTCTTATGTGTGAGCTTGACTCTATTCTCTATTGGTGATTAGTTCACCATCTTGGTGTGGGTGGATGCCTCCCGTATTAGGGAATCTTATTTCCTTTTGTTTACCGGCTTCTAGGAGTAAGCTGATTTTATGAGGGGGAGGATGTAATACCCCTCCTCTTGCTGGTAGGATTTAATATTTTTCAATGCAGTTGTTTGCTACTTGTGACGATGATGATATTGTTTGATTTGGTTAGTTAGACGTTAGATGATGCTATTGTTTCACTATGGACATGATTATTTTGTATGACAGTATGGTTGGTTATATTAGTTGATTTTTAGAATTATATTATAATGCAATGATTTAATAGTTAGGCTCATATGTAACTCTTTTAAGAGGTTTACCATGGATGTAATTATGCGATGTTTATTATGCTCGCATCATGGTTATGGGATGTATCTTTGTTTATGGTTATTGTAAAGTTAATGGTTATGTTGTAATCTTTATTTTTATTTGTGTTTAGTGTTGCAATGTAACCTCGCGTGCCCCAGAGAACCAAGTGTATTAATGCTATGTGTTATGCTATGTGGTTATGGTTTAATGATATTGTATGTTTAATTCTATTGTTTTAAAAAAAAAAATATTTGCTTTGTGTGTGTTCTCTGGGGTTTGCACGACGGGCGTTACAACTTGGTATTAGAGCCTAGGTTCATACACTGGGCACTATGTGTGCTCACTATGTAACCTTGCGTTTTGTCCCTAGAGTCTAGAGTTTCATTTTTATTTTTTTGTGTTTGTTGTGAACCTAAGTTTCTTCCATTAGCCGGTCTCAGGGCAATGGTGTAGGAAATTGATGGGAAAGGATAGGACCCTCGGTGTAGTGCGCAATGCACCAATATCCTTCCTATCAAGGATGCACTATGAACCCTTGTGTCGTTGTGTGATGTGGTTTCCAGTGATGTGAGTTATGTGTGTGGCTTGTGGTGTGCTCTCTGCATGATTGTTGTGTGCTTACTCTTATCTATTTAATGACTTCCTGGAGTAAGCCATATCCTTGGGGGGGAGGATGTAATACCCCTATGTTACTAATACTTGTATTATTATTTTTTACTCTTATGTGTGAGCTTGACTCTATTCTCTATTGGTGATTAGTTCACCGTCTTGGTGTGGGTGGATGCCTCCCGTATTAGGGAATCTTATTTCCTTTTGTTTACCGACTTCCAGGAGTAAGCCGATTTTATGAGGGGGAGGATGTAATACCCCTCCTCTTGCTGGTAGGATTTAGTATTTTTCAATGCAGTTGTTTGCTACTTGTGACGATGATGATATTGTTTGATTTGGTTAGTTAGACGTTAGATGATGCTATTGTTTCACTATGGACATGATTATTTTGTATGACAGTATGGTTGGTTATATTAGTTGATTTTCAGAATTATATTATAATGCAATGATTTAATGAATTATGTCATGAGATGAAATTGTTAGTTTAGAAATGTTATTTTATCAGATAGATTATAATTGTTAGAATAGGTGTGATGAAGGACAATATGGCATCACTCATTCGCGAGTGCCCTGCTATGTTGCGATTCCTTCTCACAATGCAGTACTTCGATTTAATGCTTTGATGATTATATATATATATGTATGCACATGTACACAACTTCGTTTGTATGCAGGATTTGCAGGTATAAGTCTCGATTCCACCTGCTTCGGCAGGACAGGGCGAGCACCAAATAACCCAACGGATAAATTTTGATACAGAGGTGACGATGAAGTTCTCCCGTTCCATGATGTCAGGTCGTCTCATTTGTTGGTATAGTTGATTTTGTGTAATTGTCGTCATTGTCTGTTGTGTTATGTGTTTTGTCTTATTTTATTTCTGAGGGCATTTATAATTATGATCTATCTTATGATTGAAATAAATTATTTATTTTTAATGCGGGATTAAATTGTAATTAAATATTTAAATAATTTAATTATTTTTGAAAATCTTACATTGCAATTAATTAATAAGTAAATATTAAATATGGCTTAATTATTTTAATCAAGTAAATTGGTGGTGGATAATTATGTGAATAAATTATTTAAAGTAAATATGTAATGTGAGGTGCAAGAAAAGTTGCAAAACAGGAATTAAAGTAATAAAACAAATAAAAGAACAAAAAGAGAGAGTGAGCCAATAGGAATTGAGAGTTGGGAAAAAACTAGTTTTAAAGAATTGATTTTTCTTTTAATCTGGGATTTTTTGGAGAGTTTTGAAGAATGGGCAATATATTTTATTTAATTATGAAATTTTGAGAAGTTCACACACACACACAGAAGATCAGAAAGTTGAAGTTGCTCAAGTGATTGTGAGTTCGTTCTGGACTAAGAATTGGGAATCAAGCTCGAGGGCATTAGAGTCAAGCAGACATCTTCAGATTTGCATTGTACTCCAGGTTCCTCTTGTTGTCCTCTTCTCGTACCTTTTTTTGTTATCTGTTTGCTTCATAAAAAGAAAAATAAACGTTATTAGAAAATGAGTTTTGTGAATATAGGAAAAACTTCTGTTGAACTGAAAACTAGTGCAAAATATTAGACTATAAATTTTAAGGAAGAAGAAAATTATAGTACTGTTCCAATCTGTCATATCTGATATCTTTGTCTTTTGAAATATTCAATTAGGGAATAATAAATGTGAAGTTTTGTTGATATATTTGGTTATAATGGATCTATTTTATTTCTCTATTTTTTTTTTCTGTTTTGTTAAAATATATGAGGATCTGTTTATCTGTATTCTTTTCCTCTATTTTTAAATATATAAGAAAGCTATATATATATATATATATACACATGCAGACCTTACCATTGGATTATGGGAACCTATGTTGGTCGTACGTCTAGAAAACTAATATTATTTTGCTCAGAATTCGAAAAAAATTTGTGTTCATGTTTTTTTTGTTATATTGAATTTATTTTAAATAAAATATAAATATATAGAAACAAATTTCTTTTAAACAAAAAAAATAAAATAAAAAAATAAAAATGAGAGAAGGGAAGGGGCGTACCCCGTCCCCTCTTCCCTTTCTGGCAGAAAGGACTGCCACAGCAGTCCCCGGACTGCTGTGCACGGCAGTCCTACGGACTACCGTGCGCAGCAGTCACGAGGACTGCCGTCGGCAGTCCTCTGTCCCTGCGCAGTGGTAAGGTGGTACCTTACCTTTTTGATATCCGCGATTTTCTATGTTTTTTATTTTATTGACATTTAAAATTCATTTTTTTTTTTTCTAATATCTTAAATTCGTTTTAAAAAGGTATTTAAAATCTTAATTCGTTTTGTATTATGTATATTTAAATTTTAATTCGTTTTAAATAGGTATAGTTAATTCTAAATTCGTTTCATATATATATTTTATGAAATAATTGTTATGTATTTTATTTAAAAATATATATATATATATAAAAATGTGGAATTGAAATCATTTTATTTAATAGTGATTATTTTAAAATGGGATTATGGCTATTTAATTTTAACGTTAATTTATTATATTTTAAGAATGCAATTATAATTATTTTATTTAATATTCTTTATTATAGTTTAAAAATGTAATGTTGTATTTTATTTAAATGTTAAATAATGTTTATATATAGAGATTTTTATGCTAAGGGGCATTATTTTATCAATCGTTATGTTGAATAAATAATATAAACAGATAATTGGCCCTATTTTGTATTGTATATGGATTAGATTGAGTTAGTTGTATTTTATTTAAAAGTGAGAATCTTATTTATTTTTATTTTTGTAATGATTTGCAAGATGGGTGGAATTAATTTTATTGTTTGATTGGGAGTGAATTACATTAAGTTGGTGCAGTATTGCAAAATTGTATTGTTAGTTTTCATTTCCATTATGGTTGTCATTTAGTGATGTCCTTGTGGGAACCCTGTGGTCTTGTAACCCTTGTTCCAGAGGCATGTTTAGTTTGGAGCTGGCTTCATCTTATTTTATACCTTTGGTTTTAGAAGTTTAATGATTTATGCTTGGAAGGGTTGAACGTGTTTCTGTGATAGTTTGATTTTGGGTTGTTGCGAGAGGAGTATTACCTCGCGTGTGTGGATTCAAGTTCTATGTTTTATATGATTTAGTTCAACCCTTGCCGATTTAAGATATGTTAGGGGTCATAGGGAGAGTGGCTCTTCGTGGGCGTCGGCGCCTCGGGTAAGAGGAAGTGCCAGGGGAACCCACGTAAGAGTAGTTAAACAAGTGATAACCTAAAAATAGAATTTAGGGGGTGGGTAGTAAAACATACAAGATAAAAACATGCACCTAACCCCTGCCGTTAGCGCTTTCAAAGGCTAAGGATGGGTGGGAAGACCTGGTTGGTAAGGTCACTACCTTGTCTCTATGAAAGGTAAGTGGCTCCGCATGAGTAACCCTATGGGGTGGCACCTTGAAATAGGATGTCTGGATAACCATAGATGGAGGTGGCTCCTTGAGCTAGGTTGTCTGGATAATCCATGTGTAGATGGAGGCGGCACCTTGTGATAGGTAGTCTGGCGAATTCATGTAAGGCCATGCGATGACACTCTCCACTAGACACCCTTGTCCTTGTTTCTTGTCACCTCTGGATATTGTTATATTTATGTTGTATATGTTTTGAGGGCTAGGGGATCCATAGATGGGTGCCGGCGCCTCAGTTGGAGGAAGAGCCAGGGGATCCCATGTGAGCTATGTGATGACCCTCCCTACTTAACACCCGTCTGACTGGTTCTTGTTGCCTATTGGAATGGTGTATTGAATGGTTGATTCAGAGTTATTATGGAATCATGTTCTTTATATTGGTTCTGATTCAGTTGGAATTGTATTTTGGGTGTTGGTTCGGTTATTCTGGATGTTATCTCTTTGTGATGTTTCTTTGAATTCTTGTGAATTGATTCATGATTGTTAAGTTATAGTACTTCATGTTATCGTGATGAGTTCTTGGTTTTACTTGTTATGTGATTTGAGAACGTTGATGGTTTTGCATTGCATACTTGAGTTGTACTTGTTTCATTTCATATTGTGGTTGAGTTGGTTGACATTCATGGTCGCGTTCACTTCCTCGTCACCTCTGAGCATGGGGGGTGAGTTACTTGTAATTCACATGGTTGGGTGGAACGTGCTCCGCACCCGTTGGGTTCCCCATCAGCGTCTTGTCTTCTTAGCATTCCGTAGTGGAGTTGTACCAGTGATCAGTTGTACTTCATATTTCATTATACTTGTATCAATCCCTATGTTGGGAAATTCTATGTAATTCAGTGATCAAAGAAAATTGTAATGTTATATTATATCAATGATGTAATAGTTAGGCTCATATGTAACTCTTTTAAGAGGTTTACCATGGATGTAATTATGCGATGTTTATTATGCTCGCATCATGGTTATGGGATGTATCTTTGTTTATGGTTATTGTAAAGTTAATGGTTATGTTGTAATCTTTATTTTTATTTGTGTTTAGTGTTGCAATGTAACCTCGCGTGCCCCAGAGAACCAAGTGTATTAATGCTATGTGTTATGCTATGTGGTTATGGTTTAATGATATTGTATGTTTAATTCTATTGTTTTAAAAAAAAAAATATTTGCTTTGTGTGTGTTCTCTGGGGTTTGCACGACGGGCGTTACAATAGGCATCTGACATCCGGTGCCCCATGCCATTTTGGGGGTTGCATAACCTTTTCCCTTGTACTAGCATGACTTTTTTATTCATGATACTCTTGACGTTGAAGATTTTCCTTCCTCATAATTGTTAGGACTCTTGATGTTCCACCAAATAGTGATGCTTAATGGTCGGGCTTAATCGGCTCACAACTATATTTTGAAATTATATAATAATTTGAATACTTGAATTGAGATATCTACTAGCATTATTTTTTTGTATATGGCAACAAATATTTGGTATGATACAACCTGCAAAGTATGGGGCCAACATTAATGGAAAAACCAAGAAGATTTGTAAGGAAAGTGAAAGCTGGTGCATAACTGAAACTTTCTTACTATCACGAATTTTTATTCGTGATACTCCTGACATTGAAGATTTGCCTCCCTCAGAATTGTCAGTCTTGACATTCCACCAAATAATGATGCTTAATGGCCAGGCTTAACCAACTCACAACTATAATTTGAAATTATATAATAATTTGAATACTTGAATTGGGATATCTATTGTTAGTTAGGCAGAGACAAGAAAAATAGAGAACTAAAAAATAGTGGCCAAGAAATATCTATATAATACTATTAAGGAAAGTTGTATGAAAATTTTCTTAATGGTATTATATTTATTGTTAGCCAAAATATTTCTTAATATAAAGTTTCTTAAACTTAATTAAGGATGTTGTATCATACAACTTTAGTATTAATTCAACAAGAAATAATAATTGTATTAACGAAAGTTTCTTATTAAAAGTAGGATACAAAATCATACCATTATTTCTTGTTAAATCATACCATTAATGGTATAATAAGTTAATACTATATAAAGTAACTTTCCTAAATAACTTATTACATTACCAAATTAAGAAACTTTATTAATGGTATTAAGGATACAGTAAGTTGGTGGAAACTTACTTAAGAAACTTTCGTTAATACTATTATATTTCTTAAAGTTTAATAATTTAATATATGTTTTGTAGTCCTTTGTTTTGATTTGTTTTGCTGTAGTAGTTTTTAGTTCTTTGTTTTTCTTGTCTCTCAAAATATAATATTATATAGTAATTAATAGTATATAATAATTAGTATTATGAAAAGAAAGTTGTCATCAAATATACAAAAAATACTGCAAATGGAAATAGAATGTTCCCATCTAGTTGTCAAATCAATATTTATCTAGATCTTATGTGATAAGAGAGAAAAGAGAAACTAACTTTTGACTAGTAGTATTATTGATGGCCAGGCTTAACCAGCTCACAACTATAATTTGAAATTATATAATGTACGTTGTTTGGCTTAATCAACCCCCCCAAAAAAATAGGCTTAACCAAATATAACTTAATATCTATAATTTTATTATATTATCATTCTATTCATTTTAATATTAATGGTTTCCTATATCTATGTAATAATAACTAGCAATTGCACCTTTGTGTACAATGGGTAAGCCGAAGACATTTGAAATTTTTAGCTATTTTTTTGTGCTTATTCAATGGTTCCATTAATGATAGTAAATTTACACAGTTGAAAATCTATTTTTTCTGAGTTGGGGAAAGCAAATGTTGCACATGAGATAGTTGCAATGAAGAACCAAAAGATTTTTCTCTATCTCATATAAATAAATAAACATGACAGTGAAGGATATAGCAAATACGAGTAGCTTAACTACTGGAGATGTATCTATCTCATAAATAAATTAACATGATGGATGCAATACTCAGACTTAGCAATATAGTCTGCCTGCCCAAAAAGGATATAAAACCAGGAACCAACAAATGTGAAAGGTTATCAAGCATTAAAAGTATGCTTTAATAACATGAATATTAGTGAATGTATGGACTGCATATGAATGTTTGAACAAATATAAACAAAAACAAAAACATCTCAATGAGCACATAAACAGAAATCATGTCAATGCCCGGTAACCATGATGACAGAAATATATTACATTAATTTATTACAAAATTTTGGGACAGCATATAGATTAACTATTGGATATAGTAAACGGTGACTGTAGTATTAAACTGAATTAAAAAGAATTCACTCTAATTTGCTAGTAAATATAATAAATTAATAAGCAATTACAAACCACAAGCTAAACTAAACATATTGCCCTAAAAAGGCATGGAAACTACAAATACAAGACATTTAAATAGGTCTAGGAAAAAAATGTTAAATGACAATACAAAGGGGTCTATAATGCAGGGCGTCCAATTTCCATCATTACTATAGCACCAGGTGGTGATGATGGTGGTAGTGGAGGTAGCGGCAGTAGTGGCAGTGGTTGTAACGAAGATGGCAATGGATATGGTGGGGAGAGAAGGAAATCCCATAAAATCCCTAAGGATTGTGGGGGGAGGGCTAGGAAACCGAAGGGGGGGTTGAGAATATTCAGGAGAGAAGTCATTCTCGCCTCCAAGTGATTACCATTGATCAGGATATCAAGATCAAATAATTGTCAAAAGTGTGTTTCTAGTCAGTGAATTTGTATCAACATTTCTCTATATTGCCATTCTAGTAATTGAAATTCTTTTGCAATTCCCTTGCACTTTCGTGTAGTTAATCGACTACGGGCGGGTGAATTTGTATCAGCATTCCTCTGTATTTCCATTCTAAGAGTCTCCAACATGTCATCGAGGGACTCTCCAATAGCTTGTCACTCTCCATTCAATAATAGGCAGGGGAATCTGATAGCATCATTATAAGTTGAAGAATACACTTTCCTTGTCTTAGCGTAGCGATAGTTTCATTTTCCAATATGTTGGGTCAAATGAATTCCCCGGGCCTCAATCTAGAGCTCCTCAGATTAAAGCATAAGTCTCAAAACAGGGTAACTAAAAAAATTGGTTACTTTTTCCCACAGATTTAATTATGATGCGAAAACAATTTCCACAATTTCTGTATAAGTGTAATATGAATGCTCAGGCACAGCAAAAATGACACTAAAAAAGCAACTGATGACAAGAAAATAGCCACAGATAAAACCACAGAATCAATGTCGTTCCTTTGATAAATAACAACAGAATTGTTTAGAATGAAATAAAACACAACAGAGAATGATCCGGTGGAGTACAGACTCAAGAAAAAATCTCTGAAACCAAATTGGCAAGTGACTTACCTCAAGATTTTGCACAAATTGTGTCCTGCTATCAACGATGCCAAAGAGAGAAAATGAGTAGAGTTTGCAGGAAACCCTACCAAAGCAGAAATTGCTTATAAGCGACACAAACAAAAACTAATCTCCCTACAGCTGTTGCTTCAACCTATTCTCAATAAACAAAGAGTCGAGTGTATCTGTGTGAAAACATTTTAGGGTATGGGTCAAAATGCATAAAGAATGCAGAAGGCCGCGGGAGTAAATGTGTCACAAAGGAGAGGGTACACCAACTCCTGTTGCAGTAAATGCATGAACAGGAAAAAAGGCAAAACGACAAGAAGCAATGAACGATGAAGATGTATCCTATGGTGTTGCACCCTTTATCCTGCGATTTGAACCGTTGATAGTGAAAATAGGTTTGCAAAACTTCATTAAGGGAACGCCTTTGGCATAATAATACATTTATATTAATATAATTTCCCACTAATTTTATTATATTATTATTACAAATTATATAATGTTAATACATACACTAATTACTTTTTGAGGGTGTAACGCCCCGCCACACAACCCTAGGGAAAGTTGCAATTTACTAAACAAACGAACTATTTTTTTTTTTTAAAGAACAATTAACATGCAAGTTCACTAACTATTGCCAACCAATCCCCCAGGGTTACGAGGTCGTGTTACTTAAACCAATGCGGAACATGATTTAAAACCATGCCATATAATTGCTTAATAATTAAAATTCACATACATTTCATATATATCAATTTTTATTCCAAGAATATGAGATACCACTTAATTCCAATCATATAATTTACAACATGATTACAACACTCATTCCCCGAATGAGATAAATCCAATAAGCATGACTACATATTACAAATTCCACCTCTATAACAAATGAGGGGTAATAAAATTACAATATTAACTGAAATGACTAAAGCATGATATGAAACTAGATCCCACGAGCTCTCCAACTAGAAATCTCATCCACACAAACAAGAAGACAATCCAATGGATTAAGGAGCACGTGCCACCCAACCGCGTGGAATCCCAAAGGTTCCACTCCCTCTGTGCTAGGAGATAGTAACAAGGAATTCCTACACAAGATCATCTACCACTAGACACGGGCTACAACATGACTGAATTGAAACAACTACAACCACAATATTGCTTAACACAAGGTTACAATGCTTCCAGAGAACAATGATCATGTACATCACACAATAACTGACTGAGTGTTGGCATAGGAAGAGTGTCATGCATAAATTTCCATGAGTTACCCTGGCTCAACCTTCCTAGGCTATCGAACCCCCATCTTGGGTTACCTTGGCTTGCCTCTACTGGCCGCCGAAACCTCACGCAAAACTATGTGTCTCATCTCATCTCGAGCCTTAATATTCACTTGTTTCACGAGAGAGGCCTTCATTATCTTTATTAGTGTGTGAGTTACCCTGGTGCCCCCTTGTGTGTCGGACCCCCATAAAGAGCCACTCTCCTATTGACAACACAACTACGGTACAAAACCACAATCCAATGGTAAACTAGAAGGACGACCTCTCCATTCCAAGGAGGCAACAAATAAGGAACTCACTCCAATCACTGGAGGTAACAAGGTCAAAGCCCTCTCCAAACACTAGAGGAAATCAAAATACAAAACCCACTCCTTCCAAAGGAGGCACAAATTACATAACCCTCTCCTAATCCCAAGGAGGCACACACCATCCCTGTTCGTGGAAACCAGGTACAACAACATAATACAACTCTACACAATTCCCAAGGCAATTCATAATTTGAACCATTACATAAAACATCCCATCCTAGAGAACTCCTTTGGAAGACTTACTAGACACTTAACCCCATTTGCCCAACATTGAGAACGAAAGAAAACATTATTTAAAAAGCATTTCAGACAACCTAACAAACTGATGTTAGGGTTTCCTAAACCCGAGTCAAACAATTATGTCACACAAGAAATTAAGTAAATAATTAACATTAATTGCACAAACTCAATAGTAAATCAAAGCATGTTGACCACTTTAGGGAGTTTAAACCAATAATTATATTTCATTTTCCCAATTACATATATTAATAAAAATCAACCCTTAAAATGAAAGCATTTGATTATTTAAAATATACCTTTATAAAGAAATCATTTGACTATTAAAATTCAACATTCTAAATAGATCATTTGAATATAAAATCTACTTTTGCTTCTATTATGTAACAAAAATCATCTTAAGATAACCTATATTTAAATCTATCCATTTAATTTCATTTGTCTCAATTATCCGTAATAATCAAAACCAAATTATAAATAAATCTAACATTTGACAAATAAAGTCATCTGATTAGAATAAATCATTCGTTAACTCTAAGTTCCACAATTATGTTCCATAATCAAACAATTTAAGGATTTAAAGCATTTGATTAAAATAAATCATTCGTTATCTCTAAGTTTCACGATTATATTCATAATCAAGATATTTTAATAAATAAACATTTAAATTAAATCACTTAATCCATATTTCAACATAGAATAATTAATCAATTCAAATCAATATTTCAAATAAAATATTATTATTATTTTTTTTTATTTTTTTT
Organism: Sequoia sempervirens; assembly: GCA_007258455.2. NCBI lineage: Eukaryota > Viridiplantae > Streptophyta > Pinopsida > Cupressales > Cupressaceae > Sequoia > Sequoia sempervirens. The sequence continues at coordinate 53,159 of VDFB02338900.1, read as the reverse complement.
TTATTTTTTTTTTAAAGGTGCAATGCACCTATAATATTAGGGGTAAACGCTTTTTTTGATCGGAGCTATGAACCGGATACAACAAACCACAAGAAACAACCAAACCCGTGAGCACAAAGGCCCAGCATAGGCACAAGGCCTGCGAGCACTTTGGCCCAGCGAGGGTTTGAACCCTGGTGGTCGTCACTACAACCAAGCGACTTGACCACCGAACCACGCCCTTATCGGCAAAATATTATTATTATTTATATATATAAATTTTATTTTATTTTATCAACTAATTTAAATTTAAATCTCAAATCATTTAATATATATATATATATATATATATATATTTAACAAATAACTTAAAAACCCCAGTAATTAACTTATGTAATAAAATTTATTTTTAAATAAAAACTAAAAATTCATATAAATTAATATATTAAATATATTATATTTTATATAATATATAATATTAAATATTATACATACTATATAAAATATAATATAAAATAATATAAATAAAAATTAAATTAAATAAAATAAATAAAAACTAAAAAAAAATGAAATTTAAAAAAATTCAAAGGGTCGAAGCCCTAATCTACCCACGGCCGCACAACCCAAGTAGGGGATGCAGCCCTTGTGTGGGCTACGAAGCCCCCAGGGCTCCCACGCAGGGGTTGTTGCCCAGCAACCTCCCCCACATGGGGACGCAGCCTGTGTGGGTTGCGCTGGGCACGGCCACCACAGGCAGTGCCTCCATTGGGGGCGGCTGTGGGGCAACACCCACCCCCACAACATTAAAAATATATATATATATTTATTTTCATTAAAACACTTTGTTAGAAAAAAAATGAAAAACGAAAATATGAACCCTTGTTCTGGTAAAAGAAAAAACAAAACGAAACTCTTAACAGGGTGAGCAAAAATATTTCAATGGACATTTCCAGCAAATTACATGTGCACAAATATATAAAGATTTCATTTCATAGCCCCAATCGGGGCAAATTATTTTCAGAAAAACACAGTCAAAACTTAATTCCAAAAGAGAATGAAAATTTCTCAAATACAAAACAAGGTATTATGATTTCTTTGGGTTCCATTCTATTTTCTTTTGATAAATCTTTCCTATGTTTCATTTTCCATTTTCTACAAGAATCTATTTCTTTTGTCTTCTAGATTTCAACAAGATTTTGCAAGTTCTCAAACAAGATTTAATATGGATTTTTATTATTGAAATTCCAAACCCCAGCTTGAAGATTTTCACACAGCATAACCAAGATTGAAACTCATTTCCAAAATGAAAGAAACAAAATAAGTCAAAGAGGGAACCTGATTTTTTTCTCCAAAGCTTGAAGATTCCAATGGAGCTTTCAAATCCTCTTCAAATTTCCAGCTCAAGCAAACTTTCAATCTCCTTCACAAATCCAAATCAAGCCACCACCAGGAAAATTTTCTCCCCAAATTGAAAAATTGAAACCTAGATGAGATTGCATTCTCTTTAAAATAGGGTTTTTCTCCAAATTGGTCAAAACCCTAAAAATCCCACTCACTAAGTTTATTTTTAAAACATTTTGAAGGATATGTCCAATTTTTAATTTTAAAGCAAATTTCTAATTTTTAATTCAAACTTCATGCATTTTTCCAAATTCATTAAAACAAAAGCATTTCAAAGGCAAAGAATTTATTTTATCAACAATCTCAAAAGTGGAATTAAAAACACATTATTAGTTATTTATTTATTTTAATTTAACTGTAACTATTCAAACAAGATTTTTTTTATTTTAATTTTAATTAAATCTTAATATCCACTATAATTTCCATTTTTAATTTAAATTTGAATCTAAATATATAATAATGCCAAAACAACTATTTTAATTAATATTTCACCATTAATCTAATTAATCATTAAACTCAATTTAATTTTATTAATTAAATCAAATCAATCAATAAAATAAATAACATTTCAACATTGCACTAAATACATTATAACATCAATTAAATTACACCTAACATTTAATAACCTTTATAATATGAAATTAAATAAATACACAAGGTGAAATAGACCAAATTAAGCCAACTAACCCGACAACAACCCAATGACACACTATGACTAGGGCGACGACTTGGCATGGAAAACCTAGTTACTATCTCCCAATCATTTTATGTTGGTCAACGGACACACTCAAACTTGTGAACTAGGTGGAGTTGATGTCATGTACCTCTCAACCTGCAACATAAGTACATCGAACATGCATATACACATAATATGATCAAACACACCATGAAGTGGAAATCTCAGAATCGTAGGGCACTCGCAAGCAAGTGATACAATCTCATCCCCTTCACCAATACAATATCACTAACTGACGCATCTAACATCAATAACACGATCAACAACATAAAACATCGTTAAATCAAATATTTTCTAAGTTAATCCAAAACATGTCATGAAGATAACATCAGAGTAAAATAACATCACATCAAAATATAATATAGCATACGCATCGTTAATCAAATAGCGGTCAAAAGTCACCAAGTTCCAAAGTCACATCATAAACATAACAAAACATTACAAAGAAAATACTGTCGATTCAAACATCCAAAATGGAGGGGTGTTACATCCTCCCCCTAGGGTTAGGCTTACTCCTGGAATCCTACAAACAAAAATAGGGATAGAACTCCCTTAAAACTAACTAAACACTAACTGACTCAAAACCTTGATCCGCGAGGATCAACTCCTGAAGCCGAAGGATGAACTGCACCCAGATGCTCGACCTGACGGGTATCCACCGCAGTGAATGCCCTATGCGATCTGCCTGCATCTCCTACTGTCGGCTCTAAAGTTGTTGGCCTCTGACTAAAACCAGAATTGCCCTGCTAAGGACACTCACGAGCAAAGTGGCCCTGCTGACCACACGAGAAATATCCAGTCCCTCTATAGAAACCCTGCACAGCTGGAGGTCCACTAGGTCATGGAAAACCACCTCCATTGTACGCCAACTGAGAACTCTAAGTAGGCTGATCAACACGATCACGATGAGCCCGCGTCCAACTCCTATCTCTCTTCTTATGCCTCCAACTTCTATCAGGTTGGGACTGAGAATTCTGCTGCCTAGACTGCGAAGACTGTTGTTGCCCACCCTTAGTGGGTGACTAATGCCCTCTAGAAAACCCTGTAGCCTAAGATCGGCCACTCTGAGATGCAACACCAGAAGAAGGTGCACTACCAAACTGAACTCCCACCTAACCACCTAAAACCAAAGCTAAATTCTCCTCAACAATGCGAGCCTTATCCACAGCTACCTCCATGGTCTTCGACTCAAATACCTGAACACCACCACTAATCTGGGGGTTTAAACCCCTAATGAAATGTTGAACTAACATACCCTCGTCATCACCTATGCCTGCAAATTGTTTGAGCTTGAAGAAGCGATGCTCAAAATATTCTACTGTCATATCCATCTGTCGTAGAGCATGAAACTCATCTCCATAGCATTGACGCCAATGATAAAAAAGGAATCAAGCTCTGAACTGCTCTAGGAACAACTCCCAAGATATAGTGCCGATATCCAAATGGAGCTTCTTCTCCTCTAACCTCCACCAAGTAGATGCGAAATCCCTCAAATGCATAATCGCATACCTAGCCTTGGTGTTGCTACCGTACGGATGCATGGAAAAACACCTATTCAAATCAAACAACCAAGTCTCAGCCTCTGATCCACTGCCCATACCATCAAAAGTGGGTGGACGAGCTCTAAGGAGATCCCTCATGTGAGTAGCCATGTCTGCCTCAAATGGAGCTAGAACCTGATCTCTCTCTCCTACAACCTCTTGATCCCTATCTGGCCTAGGGCCCATACGAGCAAGAGTCTCCTCAAGCAAGCGACGCAACTAAGCGTCCCCGATCCTTTGGTGGTTCCTGCTGCCAACTACAAACCTCTGGTACAAACTGAGAATCTTGATGCTCCTCATGATTAGAAACATGGGGAATAATGGGAGGTGCATCATGTTGATTACCTCCTCGACCGCCTGCACGACCATGACCCTTACGACCTCGCCTAGGTGGCATGATCCTGGAAAGATACGCACCACAACATAAGACAAGGTACACAAACAAAACATCCTACGCAGCTAACAAATTAATGGGTCCACATTATCCCAGAGCACCCAGTGTTTAAACTTGGGCTTTGATACCATATGTAACACCCCGCCACACAACCCTAGGGAAAGTTGCAATTTACTAAACAAGTGAACTATTTTTTTTTTTAAATAATAATTAACATGCAAGTTCACTAACTATTTCAAACCAATCCCCCAGGGTTACGAGCTCGTGTTACTTAAACCAACGTGGAACATGATTTAAAACCATACCATATAATTTCTTAACAATTAAAATTCACATACATTCCATATATATCAATTTTTATTCCAAGAATATGAGATACCTGTTGATTCCAATAATATAATTTACAACATGATTACAACACTCATTCCCCAAATGAGATAAATCCAATAAGCATGACTACATATTACAAATTCCACCTCTATAACAAATGAGGGGTAATAAAATTACAATATTAACTGAAATGACTAAAGCATGATATGAAACTGGATCCCACGAGCTCTCCAACTGGAAATCTCATCCACACGAACAAGAAGACAACCCAATGGATTAAGGAGCACGTGCCACCCAACCGCGTGGAATCCCAAAGGTTCCACTCCCTCTGTGTTAGGAGATAGTAACAAGGAATTCCTACACAAGATCATCTACCACTAGACACGGGCTACAACATGACTGAATTGAAACAACTACAACCATGCAATATTGCTTAACACAAGGTTACAATGCTTCCAGAGAATAATGATCATGTACATCGCACAATAACTGACTGAGTGTTGACATAGGAAGAGTGTCATGCATAAATTTTCATGAGTTACCCTGGCTCAACCTTCCTAGTCTACCGAACCCCCATCTTGGGTTACCCTGGCTTGCCTCTACCAACCGCTAGACCCTCACGCAAAACTATGCACCTCATCTCATCTCAAACCTTAATATTCACTTGCTTCACGAGAGAGGCCTTCATTATCTTTATTAGTGTGAGAGTTCCCCATTAATTCTTTTAAATTATCACTTAGTTAAACTCTAGGTAAGTTACCCTGGCGCCCCTTTGTGTGTCAGACCCCCACAAAGAGCCACTCTCCTATTGACAACACAACTACGGTACAAAACCACAATCCAATGGTAAACTAGAAGGATGACCTCTCCATTCCAAGGAGGCGACAAACAAGGAACTCACTCTAGTCACTGGAGGTAACAAGGTCAAAGCCCTCTCCAAACACTGGAGGAAATCAAAAAGCAAAACCCACTCCTTCCAAAGGAGGCACAAATTACATAACCCTCTCTTAATCCCAAGGAGGCACACACCATCCCCATTCGTGGAAACCAGGTACAACAACATAATACAAGTCTACACAATTCCCAAGGCAATTCGCAATTCGAACCATTACATAAAACATCCCATCCTAGAGAACTCCTCTTGAAGACTTACTAGACACTTAACCCCATTTTCCCAACATTGAGAACGAAAGAAAACATTATTTAAAAAGTATTTCAGACAACTTAACAAACTAATGTTAGGGTTTCCTAAACCCGAGTCAAACAATTACGTCACACAAGAAATTAAGTAAATAATTAACATTAATTGCACAAACTCAATAGTAAATCAAAGCACGTTGACCACTTTAAGGAGTTTAAACCAATAATTATATTTCGTATTCTCAATTACATATATTAATAAAAATCAACCCTTAAAATGAAAGCATTTGATTATTTAAAATCTACCTTTATAAAGAAATCATTTGACTATTAAAATTCAACGTTCAAAATAGATCATTTGAATGTAAAATCTACTTTTCCTTCTATTACGTAACAAAAATCATCTTAAGATAACCTATATTTAAATCTATCCATTTAATTTCATTTGTCTCAATTATCCGTAATAATCAAAACCAAATTATAAATAAATCTAACATTTGATAAATAAAGTCATCTGATTAGAATAAATCATTCGTTAACTCTAAGTTCCACAATTATGTTCCATAATCAAACAATTTAATGATTTAAACCATCTGATTAAAATAAATCATTCGTTATCTCTAAGTTTCACGATTATATTCATAATCAAGATATTTTAATAAATAAACATTTAAATTTAATCACTTAATCCATATTTCAACATAGAATAATTAATCAATTCAAATCAATATTTCAAATAAAATATTATTATTATTTATATATATATAAATGTTATTTTATTTTATCAACTAATTTAAATTTAAATCTCAAATCATTTAATATATATATATATAATATATATATATATAACAAATAACTTTAAAACCCCATTAATTAACTTATATAATAAAATTTATTTTTAAATAACAACTAAAAATTCATATAAATTAATATATTAAATATATTATATTTTATATAATATATAATATTAAATATTATACATACTATATAAAATATAATATAAAATAATATAAATAAAAATTAAATTAAATTAAATAAATAAAAACTAAAAAAAAATGAAATTTAAAAAAATCAAAGGGTCGAAGCCCTAATCTACCCACGACCACGCAGCCCAAGCAGGCGACGCAGCCCCTGTGTGGGCTGCGAAGCCCCCAAGGCTCCCACAGAACGAAACTCTGATTTCTTTGGGTTCCATTCTATTTTCTTTTGATAAATCTTTCATGTGTTTCATTTTCCATTTTCTACCAGAATCTATTTCTTTTGTCTTCTAGATTTCAACAAGATTTTGCAAGTTCTCAAACAAGATTTAATATGGATTTTTATTATTGAAATTCCAAACCCCAGCTTGAAGATTTTCACACAGCATAACCAAGATTGAAACTCATTTCCAAAATGAAAGAAACAAAATAAATCAAAGAGGGAACCTGATTTTTTTCTCCAAAGCTTGAAGATTCCAATGGAGCTTTCAAATCCTCTTCAAATTTTCAGCTCAAACAAACTTTCAATCTCCTTCACAAATCCAAATCAAGCCACCATCAGGAAAATTTTCTCCCCAAATTAAAAAATTGAAACCTAGATGAGATTGCATTCTCTTTAAAATAGGATTTTTCTCCAAATTGGTCAAAACCCTAAAAATCCCACTCACTAAGTTTATTTTTAAAACATTTTGAAGGATATGTCCAATTTTTTAATTTTAAAGCAAATTTCTAATTTTTAATTCAAACTTCATGCATTTTTCCAAATTTATTAAAACAAAAGCATTTCAAAGGCAAAGAATTTATTTTATCAACAATTTCAAAAGTGGAATTAAAAACACATTATCAGTTATTTATTTATTTTAATTTAACTGTAACTATTCAAACAAGATTTTTTTTATTTTAATTTTAATTAAATCTTAATATCCACTATAATTTCCATTTTTAATTTAAATTTGAATCTAAATATATAATAATGCCAGAACAACTATTTTAATTAATATTTCACCATTAATCTAATTAATCATTAAACTCAATTTAATTTTATTAATTAAATCAAATCAATCAATAAAATAAATAATGTTTCAACATTGCACTAAATACATTATAACATCAATTAAATTACACCTAACATTTAATAACCTTTATAATATGAAATTAAATAAATACACAAGGTGAAATAGACCAAATTAAGCCAACTAACCCGACAACAACCCAACGACACACTATGACTAGGGCGACGATTTGGTGTAATAACCTAGTCATATAGCTTGAAAAATCCTATGATTTTTTTTTGTAAGAACCATAAATACATAACACCCTGAATGCAAGATCAATAAGAATGCATAACAACGTCAAGGTCCAAACGTTTACAATGATGTGTACAACGAGTAAAACTTGCTCACCACCCGACCATATTGGCATCATGAAGCCACGTAGGCTCTAGCCAAACCCCCGAGCAAGAAATAGACTACAGATGGGCTTAGTTAATTATAGATAGTTAAAGAAGAAATATAAGTATTGTAATAGCGGGTATGCAACCCTTTCTAGGACTCAATCTTTCCTAGACAGTACTTCGTCGGTTGCCACCCACTTTGGTGAAACCGAAAGGGATTCCTTAGACCATATACTCCAAAAATGTAATTAATCTATAAGTTTATAATAACATAGTTCACTACTTAATCACATTAGATCAAAAGTCTAAATTAACCTCGAATGAGGAAAAATTCTATCAACCATAAGTAATTCCCAATATTCTCATCCGAATATGTAGATTTAGCAAAGGTAATGTAAAAGTATAGGATTCCCCTAAGGTTTGTAACCCCATTTTAAGCTACTTGATCATAACAATAGATAATGTGTGATATTCAATATCCATGACTATTCTTTACTAATTATACATGTTAACTTGATAGGCATAAAAATAAATGACAATGAGAGGCTTACAATTACAATATTGATTAATAAGATTTCATTTTCCTTCTCTGAAGATAATTGATTGACATAATATAATCTTACGTATTTACCTTCCTTCCAATATGTCCTAGTTGGATGTCAATTTTCTAGAAGATATTCCATGCCTTGTCACTTGAGTTCCTTGAAATTCCTGAACTCACCATTAATATTTCATGATTCTTAAGAAACTCAAGATTACTCACTAACTCAATAAACAATTTCACTTGATCTACTTGATACAAGGCTTCATACACTAATACAATTAATTGCTACTAGGAATGTGGTGATAAGAGTAACATATTGATTTGAAAAGGAACTGAAACTATTTTAAGGAATGTTTCTTCTAATAAAAATATCGGTTACATAAAATTTTGACTATTGTTTACTAATAAAATACTTAGTAATTTAATGGTAAGATAAAAAGAAATAATATGGTAAAATAAGTACCTATTGAAATAATTATATTCTTTGCAAAATTTATTTCTACCAAGTCACCAACTCACCGCTGATTAATAATTTTAACAATAATCTAAGTTTTGCAAATGATTATAAAGCCATATTAGGAATCCAAAATCTCAAGATTCATATCATAATGATCATAGAACGAAATATCCATTACCAAGAAGAATTTAAATATAACTCGTACCTCTTTCAATCCTCCATGCAATGGCCATTGGGTATCATTGGTATTTACTAATGAAGGTCAATGATATACTACTATCATCCCCTTCTGCATCTAGACCAAGTCACCATTAGTTCAAGTTTTTGAAAAGAAATATTACATAATTCTTGATCATCATGTGAATTGAATAATGAATCTCTAATTGCCCTTTTTGCAAGTTAATCGAATCACTATGACTTCTCTATACATTTATAGAAAATTATAGTCATAATGTATGTAGAACATAATTGTAGATGATGGAATACAACACATTGTGGAAATTAAAGCATTTATTATCTTGTTCAATCTTTAATGCCTAATTTGCGAATAATATATAATAATGATCATGCAATATTTTTGAAGTAATCTATCTCAATTTCTATCTAAGATAATCGAACTATAAGATTGTGAATGTGCATCATGATTAATTCAAAAAGTAACCATATATTATAAATCCAATCTATTTTTTTTTATCCTCATGAATTAGTGGAATTTCATTTTACATGCTTACTTCTTAGTCCCTTGTACAAAAAGAAGATGAATCCAATTCTACTAAATGTTAATTAACTACTCATTGATATATGTATCAAAAGTAAAACTTCTAAACCAAGCAACCTTCTTATGATAACAGGGTTTTAATACTTCAATCGTAAGGTTTTAAGGTCTAACTCAATGTGAATCTCCTTATTATTAAGTAACCTTCCAAATACCATATAATATTAAAACCATCTGTAACGCCCGTCGTGCAAACCCCAGAGAACACACACATAATGCGAATAAATTTTTTTTTGTATAATAAAAGTACAACATGCAGTAACATTAAATCATAAACACATAGCATAACGCATAGCATTAAAACCACATGGTCCTCTGGGGCACGCGAGGTTACATTGCAACCACAAAACATAATAAAGATAATGCAACTAACATAATCATTTAATTTATAAAAACTATATACAATGATACAACTGATAGCCATGATGCGAGTATGACAACATCGCACAATTACATCCATGATAAATCTTTTAACATGATCCAATTCAAACCTAACTATTACATCGTTGAAATAATATTACATTACAATTTTCTTTGATACATGAATTACATTGACTTTCCCAACATGGGGATTGATACAAGAATGATGAACATGAAGTACAACTGATCATTGGAACATCTGCACTGCGGAAAGCTGAGATGACAAGACGCTGATGGGGAACCCAACGGGTGCGGAGCACGTTCCACCCAACCATGTGAATTACAAGTAACTCACCCCCCGTGCTCAGAGGTGACGAGGAAGTGAACCCGACCATGAATGTCAACCGACTCAACCACAACAAGATACGAAACAAGTACAACTCAAATATGCAATGCACAACCATCGACGTACTCAAATCACATAACAAGTAAAACCAAGAACTCATCATGATAACATGAAGTACTAACACTTAACAATCATGAATCACCAATCACAAGAATTCAAGAAAACATCATAAAGAGAAAAGCATCCAGAAGAACCGAACCAACACCCAAAGTACATTTCCAAATAAATCAGAACCAATATAAAGAACACGATTCCATAATAACTCTGAATCAACCATTCAATACACCATTCCAATAGGCAACAAGAACAAGTTAGACGGGTGTCAAGTAGGGAGGGTCATCACATAACTCTCATGGGATCCCCTGGCTCTTCCTCCAACTGAGGTGCCGGCACCCACCTATGGATTCCCTAACCCTATAATCAGAACAACATAAAAATAACAATATCCAGAGGCAACAAGAAACAAGAACAACAAGGATGTCTAGTGGAGAGTGTCATCGCATAGCTCTCATGGGATCCCCTGGCACTTCCTCCTAACCGAGGCGCCGGCACCCATCTATGGATCACCTGGCCCTTCCTCCTACTGAGACGCCGGCACCATAGGGTAGCTGATGCGGAGCCGATAATCTCTCATGAGGACGAGACTACGACTTTGCCGACCACGGCCTACTCAGTCTATCACTAGTCTTCAGTAGCCCTAATGCATAGACGAGGAATCCAACTTTCATTATCTTGTATGTTTTACTACCCTTCCCCCTAAATTCTATTTTTAGGTTATCACTTGTTTAACTACTCTTGTGTGGGTTCCCCTGGCACTTCCTCTTACCCGAGGCGCCGGCGCCCACGAAGAGCCACTCTCCCTATGACCCTTAACAGAAACCTACAATAAGGCAAGGGTTGTACCAAAACAAATAACGCAGGAATCTCAAGACCAACCATGCGAGGCATTCCTCATCTCACGATAATCCATAACCAAAACACAACCCCATACAACCCTTCCAACATAAGTCAACAAATATCAACTTCAAGAGTTAAACCAACACAAGAATAACATTCAAGACTAAAACATGCCTCTCGAACTAAGATTCACCCTAACCCTAATTGGGCTCAACACTAACCGATGACCATTACGGAAAAGAACAACAATACATTTAAAATAAAATAAACTTAAAGTCAATCACAAAAGAGTATCAGGTTCCTAACACCAAATAAAACAAATTGTCATTATCTCGACATAATTTCACAACAACAAATAAAAATAAATAAATTCTCGACTGTATTAATTGCCCAACCAATAAAATAATCCCCTTAATTTTTATACAAATTAATCCTAAACTATAATTCACTTACATTATACACTAACAAAAATATTAAATAAAATAATCAGAATTACATTTTGGATAAATTGCAATTATTATATTTAATAATAAACTAAATTAAAAATATTATATTCAATAAATAAATTAAATTAAATATAATTATTATATTTATTAAATTAAATACTCCTCAAATTAAAAAAATAACATTAATTAATTAATTAATTAATTATATATATATATATATTACTATTATTAAATTCTAACAAATATATATAAAATATATATCAAAACTACTATAAAAAAAAAATTAAAAATAAAACTAAATAAAACCAAGGTAATAAAGTCCACTCTGCCCGTGTACAGAGTACACGGACAGCAGTCCGGACGGACTGCAGACAGCAGTCCCAAAGGACTGCGGACGGCAGTCCTTTGGACTGCGCCCAGCAGTCCTTAGGACTGCTGCGGCAGTCCTTTGGGCTGCCGTGTGCAGGAGAGGGGGAGGGACGGGGTACGACCCCTTCCCTTCCCCAAAACATATACTTTTTATTATTATTTTTTTTTTTAAAACTAAAGACACTTTAAAAAACCGAAATTTCATATATATATATTTTTTTACTGTATTTTTTTTTATTATACGAATTTCAGACCAAAATACGGCCTCGGCCGACGCACAGGAGCAAATTACCAGGGTATATTTAAAATACTACTATATATAACAGAGGTATATTTAACAGAGGTATATATATAACATATATATATATATATATATCTGTATATATATTTTTTAATTAAACGATCAGAGGGTAAAAGTGAATAATAATATAATAGAAGAAAACACAGAATAACGAATAGATTCAGCTATATACAGATGTTCCCAAAAACCTTTAAATTTATTATTTCTAACAAAGATATTGTTTTCTTAAGATCCTTTTTTTTTTGTTGAGTTGGAAATCTCAGATGATAGGGTTTCTTTTGGTTTTGACAAATTTGAGAACAGAACAATAACTTGTATTTTTCTTGATTTCAGGTCTAAGATCCTTCACTAATTTTTTAATTTGAATAACAGTTTATTTTCCTTTCTTCACATAAACTATATTTACTAAATTTTGTGTTGTTTTCTCTGAAGCACAAAGATGAAAGCAAATGCTAGAAAGAATGTATAAGAAGAACCTGATGTCCAATGCTTATTCGAAAGTCTGAGGGTGCCTGCTTGATTTTGACGTCCTCGAAGTGTTCCTTGATCGTGCCTCCAAAACTCCTCCACAGAACTTCACCTTCAAACTTGAATCCTGTTTTGTTGTTCAGAAGACTCTCCAGAACATTCACCAGAAACAGATTGACAATCTCTCTTTAAAACTCTCCTCCCAATACAACAGAAGATTTCAATACCCTTTCTAAAATTTCAGAATACACAACCAATCTCTTGCACAACTTCTGTAACCAAATCTCTGTGTGTGTGTGAGACTCTAAAATTCATAATTCAATAAAATATATTGTCCCTTCTCCCAAAACTCTCAAAAAATCCCAATTAAAAGAAAAATCCATTCTTTAAAACTAGCTTTTTTTCCAACTCTTAATTCCTATTGGCTCATACCGTCTTTTTTAATCTTTTATTTGTTTTCTTGCTTTAATTTCTATTTTACCACTTTCTTGCACAACACATTTTCTATTTAATTTCAATAAATTATTCACATAATTATCCACCACCAATTTACTTGATTAAAATAATTAAGCTATATTTAATATTTAATTATTATTTAATTGCAATATATGATTTTCAAAAATAATTAAAATAATTAAATATTTAATTACAATATAATCCAGCATTAAAATAATTAATCTATTTCAATCATTAAGATAAATCATAATTATAAATACCCTCGTAAATAAAATAAGACAAAACACATAACACAACAGACAATGACGACAACTTACACAAAATCAACTATACCAACAAATGAGGCGACCTGACATCATGGGACGGGAGGACTTCATCGTCACCTCTGTATCAACATTTATCCGTTGGGTTATTTGGTGCTCGCCCTGTCCTGCCGAAGCAGGTGGAATCGAGACTTATACCTGCAATCCTGCATACAAACGAAGTTGTGTACATGTGCATATATACATATATATCAAAGCATTAAATCAAGATACTGCATTGTGAGAAGGAATTGCAACATAACAGGGCACTCGCGAACGAGTGATGCTATATTGTCCTTCGTCACACCTATTCTAACAATTATAACATAATCCATGAATTGCATTTCTAACTAATAATCATCTCATAACATATTAAATTAAAACACTGCATTAAATCATAATTCAGAAAATCAACTGATATAATCAACCATAATGTCATATAGAGTCATCATGTCCAAAATGAAATAACAGCATCATCTAGCATCTAACTAACCATATCAAACAATAACAGTATCATCAAATGCCAACTAACCAAATTAAACAATACTAGTACCATCAGAGTATCCAAGCAAAGCACAGCAAAATAATACGTCTAAATAGTATGAGGGGTATTACACCATCTATATTTATTAATATTTTATCAATTGATAGTATTAGTAATAATTTAAATATCATAATTTCTTTTACGTATTACCATTCACTTGAAATATTCAGTTGGTATTACTTGAGAATTAGATCTTCCTTGATAATTCACACTATTATCTTTATTATTATATTAGACAATTTAAATTATGTTCCCACTCACAATTAGACTTGATGAATGCAATTATTGAAAATTTTATTATCACAAGAATTAACCCAAATATTATATAGATTCACCTGACTTTTTACTTTTTATTAATTTATATAATTTCCTTTATTTTTGAACTACTTTGGAAGCTATTTTTATTTACTTTTCAATACTTGGTATTTTTTTTAAAAAAATAAAATAACTAAATCTATTGCATGCAATTTATAAATCAACTAGATTTTATTTCTTTCTAAATGTGTCATATCCAAAATATTCTAAGAAAAGATCAACTAAAACTTTATTTCTTTCTAAATACTTTAACATACCTAAAATATTCTAAAAAGCTAAGGAAATCTAAAAAAAAGATAAGGCATTCTTTTACACATCTATCTTTCTACCTTTTTAAAAAGAAACTAAAGATTTTTAACTTATCTACTTTCTAAAGAAAAGAGACTAGAGAAAAGCAGTTCGAATAAGACTAAAGAAAATAATTTTAAATGCATGGCTTTTCTTCTGTGTTGAATTATAGGTTTAAATTTGCTGAAAGTGAATAAGTGTAACTAAAACGATTTATATTTATAATGACTAAGCTATGGCAGAGGAAAATTCAACAGTCGAGAAAAACGTTATCTGTGCATAAGGAAGCTTCTACTCAAGTTCTGGAGATGATTAATAATCACATCCATTGTTTCCCATGTGCAACATGGTATCATCTGAGTACGATGCAAGACAATCTGGTTAAAAATGCATAACAAGCATACAAAGATGAGGGTAAGTACAAATAAAAGACAATGAAACGATGTGCAAGTTCCATTATATTCAGCTAGAACAGAGAACAAATATATATGTTGCCAAAGTCGAAATGAGTGTACTAAGCATACCTGTAAATGAATAACACACAATTGTGAGAGTTCTTGATAGATAGATCAAAGAGAAACATATTACATATCTCTATTAAAAATAATACAAGTGCAAGTGCAGATACATTTGCTAATCTGTAGAATAACTCTACCAAAATTAAGTTCCTGACAAACTTCCTAGTTTAAAAAATGTTATGAACCATAGCTTTCCACTATAAAGTTTGAGGGTAGTCCTGAAGATCGATGTATCAAGAGAACTCACATACGAGACCAGACTAAGAACAGAGATAACACCAAATCTGAAACAGTTAACCTCATCACAAAGAAAGCTAGGGTGAAGTCATAAGTTTGTGACTTGGGACAGAGTAGATCATTAAAGAATTGACTATGAATCAATAGTTTGAGGAACAATGATCAGATCTCTTGAAATCAATCTAAATGCCTTATATTTCTAAATATTGAAAGCAAGAGTATTAGCAATTCATTGTGTTTAAACCAAAGAGTAGTATATTACTTTTACGAGGGATTTTATGAGACTTTTATGAGGCTAAGCTACAGACACTGAAACATAGAAGATGATATAGGAAAATAGAAAAATAATGGTGAATACCTATTAATATCTTTCTTTTTTTCTTTTTTGGAATTTTTATGTAACTCTACTCTGTTTCCTCCTTCAGCAAAAAATCATGTTCCTCTCCATTGGCGCCACTAGATTTCTAGCTTGCTCCTCTCGTGCTAACTTACAGAGACTCTACCGACTGCCAATCATTTTAGATTTCATTGCATCATTTTTCTTTCCCTTTCTTTGTGAGAAGAAGCAGAGAGAGCCACAAACGCAGAAGGAAGAATTAGAATAGAGCCAATTCGCTCAATCTGTGCACTGTTAAATTCAGGCTTGTCCAGTATATTTATAGAATGATACGTATTAAATTCTATGCTTACTGTTTAACAGATTGTTAGATTCAGCATTTATGATGGGCAGGTCCAGCATGAGCAATGTGGGCGGCTAAAAACAACGCTGGGCGGCTGGAGATGTCTCTAGAATGTCCTTTGGTCGGCTGGGTGGTTTTGGACGGTGTTTGACTAGTTGGTCTGTGCTGACAAATAGATATATATATATATATATATAAAATAAATTATCATTGCCTCTATGAATCTTCCCATGTGAAAACCCAATTTAGATTCATTATGTGTTAACTCTCGTATTCTATTTGCTCTCCATAAAAGCATTACAGTTTGTCAAACCTGTTGTGTTGGAGTATAAATACATTTCTAGCATATCTGATTAAGTCTGAACAGAATCGTACAATCTTATAATAAAATATCAGCAAGACAACGGAAATGAAAAATATTGCAACACATAGATGGTTTGCTTGCATTCTCATTTGAAAATTTTACATACACAATAGACAAGCACCAAATATTATCATACAAAGGACCAAATTAAAATGTCACCAAATTGCCATTATTGCTGAAAGAAAGCAACTAAACCCATAAAATGGCAAAACTTATGCCCCAATATATTGTGGAGTAGGCTCATTCTATGTTCATGGTCGTCAATGCTATTGCTTTAAGAAAACAAATTAATTTACCCTGTCCAACACTTCTTTCCAGAAAAAAAAAAAAGAACTCTATTTTACTGGGGTAAGATTAACTTGAGAACCACTTTTCCATAATCTGGACAACCCTCAAGAACTCTAACTATTTTTTTTTTAATTTTCTTTAAAAATTAGTTTCTTCATAAAATATTTGTTAAATTATTGTAGATTTATAGATTATTTTTTGGGAGGAGCATTACAAGATAACACCTTTAATCAGTCACCAAATAAATGAAATAATGATCATTTATGTTAATAATTTAATTTGAATGATAACTGAGTTTTAATATAAATTTTATGATGATATCAATATATAGATTTATAAATACTAAATACATAAAAACCTATATCATTATTATTATTATTATTATTATCTCCCAACCATTCTCGTTATTAAACTTTTGATTGATATAATTATCCTAAAGGAGTTTTAACCATTCTCATAACAAAATAGCATTGTTATGAAATTGAAAATTTACTTGTTAAATATTAATTTCTACATGGGGAGGGTTGTAGGCATTTGGCATGAAAGCCTAGTTACTATCTCCCCAATCTGTTTTTGTTGTGGTCAATGGTTGCGCTCAAACGTGAACTAGGTGGAGTCGATGTCATGTACCTATTAGCCAGCTTACCCCTCCTTTTTTGTACTCTGTTAATCAGGCAATGTTGTCCTATGTTATGCTTCGATCATGTTAACATGTGAATTAATGATGTTAGTTTTGTCAGTTGGTGATATTGTATTGGTGAAGGGGACGGGGTTGTATCACTCGCTTGCGAGTGCCCTACGATTCTGAGATTTCCTCTTCACGGTGTGTCTGATCATATTATGTATATATGCACGTTCGACATGCTTTTTGTTGCAGGTTGGCAGGTACATGACATCGACTCCACCTGGTTTCCAGGTCTGAGCGTGTCCATTGACCAACGGAAATTAATTGGGAGATAGTAGCTAGGGTTTCCGAACCAGGTCATCACCCTAGTCATAGCATGTTGTTGGTTTGTCGTCAGGGTCAGTTGTTTAACTTGGTCAGTTCCCTTTGAGTGTTTATTTAATTGCAAATTTAGAGTTTATTAAATGACTTGTGTAGTCTAATTAATGACTAAATGTGTTTAGTTGCAAGCTAAAAGTGATGAAATAGCTTTTGGAAATTATAAATAATGAATGTTTTGTCTTTTGGAGTTGTTGAAAAATTAGTGATTAGTTAATTAATTTAATTGAATTAATAAAATAATCTAATTTCGAATTAGAGTTATTTTATTGATAATTTGAATTAATTGTGTGAATTAATTAAATTGTCCCTTTTGAGTAAAAGTGTAAAGATTTAATTCTTTTGTTGAATGTAAAAGTGCTAAAATGTTTTGAATTCCAAATTGGAATTAGAAAATGGAGTTAAAGTTGGTAAAAGAATTCAAAGTAGCATGCAAGGCTTTGGGAGTTAGAAAGATATTTTTCTAAATTAGTTGACTATTTGGTAAAGATATTTGTGTTTGAAATTGAAGTGGAATTGGAATTAAGTATTTGATTTGGTTGAGTTCAATTTTAATTAAATTTGAATTAGAATTAGAATTTGAATGTGAATTTGGGGAGTTTAGAAAAAGAAAAGGATATATTTTGTTTGAGGTTTTTCTTTTCAACCTCCATGGATTCTTGGTTGGAGTTTTGGGTGGAGAAGCTTGAAGGAGTGCTTGGAAAAATCTCCATGGAGGAAGCTTGCCAAGTTTGGAGAGAACATAAGGTTCTACCTCTCTTTTCCCTTCCTCTTCTTGCTCATTTGAATGATTAAATCATAGTTTTAGATTCAATCAAGGTGCCGGAAAAACCTTTCAATTTGCAAAATTATAAATGGATTTAGAATGGAATCTAAACAAAAGAGAATTGCAGAATGGGAGAAAAAAAAAACTAAAGAAAACTCCATTGTTAAGCTAGATTTTGAAAACCCAATTCCTTGTTTGAAATAAGTTTTAGTTTCTTAAATTTGGGTTTGGTTTATTGTTGCAATTTGGGCATGAAATCAAGGTGTGTGTATATATATTTGTGAATTCAATCCTATATATTAACATATGAAATACCCACAAATATATTTGCAATATATTTGTTTGTTTTAGAAAATTTTTAAAATATGGTACAACCCAGAAAATTTCTGGTAAATTCATTTGGAAAACGCAGTGAAATAATTTTTAATTTTTTTTATGTTATGTTATTTGTTTTGGGGTGGTTGGGGAGGTCAACCCCCACCACCGCCGCCACCGCAGCCATCACCGCTCGCAAGGGAGGCGTCGGCTGTGTGAACACACAGCCA